>JARGYV010096507.1:0-10598 GCA_029532675.1 Ornithodoros moubata
TGAAAATGACGACGAACGCTTCAGGTGTGTCTTGCCAGCGGATGTGCAATTGAGCGACTACGTCGCAGTTGACGATGCTCTTGCCATCGTTGGACAACTAACTGACGACAAAATCTTGTGACGATGGTAGCATGTATGACCAGGCTCATCAGTGTCAAGCAGTGAGGGAGGCCGATGAAGCCCTGGTCGTGTTGGAGGATTTTTTTTTTTTCTACGCCTGACAGTGTACGTGCAGTGGAACATTTATTGCATTTGCAGGAATACATTTTTGCCGCACAAGTAACGCACACAAAACAAGCAAAAATAACAAATTCTTCGCTATATAAAGGCTTCTTGTGATGTGCACATTTTTCTCTTTGATTGTCTTTTATTTTTGTTGTTTCAGCCTCCGGATAATTCGAACATTTTTACCGGACCCTTGAGGTTCGAATAAAGGCGATTTTACTGTACTACATTCCTAGATAGTACAAGTACTTAAAATTTACTTTGAAAAATGGCTAATAATATCTGTAGCGGCAGTCTCATACCCAAATTTTTGGGCACTGCAATATCTTAAATCATCGTAATTTAAATATAACTTGTTTTGATATAATGGTTAGCGACTATCATGCAATCAATGCTTAGCAATCTCACGTCAAGTAAATAGTGACGATTGTAGGGCCCAGCGTTTGACCTTGCTAAGGAATGAGTTTGTACTTGCATTACAGAGTGCAGAAGCTGCACCAGAGGTGGGTGGAATTGCGGATGTCCTTTCAGCAGCGCCTTTTGTCTCCACTGTCGAGCAAGCAGTACAAAGTGGAAGAGCGCAAGGTTACCAAGGAGCGTCAGGTCGTCACAGAGAGTCGCCTCACAGACAGCAACGAGTACTTTAAGTTCCTCCAGGAATGCATCGACTGGGTTGATGGAAAACTCGTGAGTTTTTGTTTTATGTAATAAATTGTACATCCGTGTCACTACCAGGGGCACTGGAAGACAGATGTGATATGAACCTGCATGTAATGCAATGCAGAGTTACAGCATTCACATAGGCAAGAACTAACGACCCTATACACTCTACTGAGCATAATTTTTGGAATTGTCAGTAAGGCTCCACCAGTATAGGAAGCAGACAGAATGATCAAGGTTGGCAAACAGCGCCTTGCAGCCAAAGTGATGGGCCGGTGATGAGCAATCGCCGTGTTCGTTTCTTGACAGTTCTCATTTTTAGTTGTGTTTTCTGCTTGTGTTGCGCTTTATTCAAGTGCAACACCGACACTGTAATCTGCAGCTTGGTGCATCTGAAGAGCTGCTGGTTTTATTGCTACTGGTTGGATGAAATCTTTGTATTGCAGTTGTAGTTAAATGTAGCAGAAGTGGTGATGATAAATTGAGCAGTTTTAGTGTAGAACAGAAAACTTCTGCTATACATTGAGTACAGTTCACGTATTTTGTTTTTTCACAGCTGCCTGGTAGGTGAAACAGAACCAATATCTCTAAAGCATGCACCTTGTATTGCTTACAATAATTTTTTACTTTTATTTTCAGAAGCATCTGGATGATGCAGATTATGGAAGTGACCTGCCCAGCGTGAGGTCAGCTTTTGAAAAGCACCAAAGTGAGCACAGGCTCATAGATCAGTTCCAGAAGAATGTCGACATGTGCATTTCTAGGAAGGTAGGATGCCATCTTCTGATTTTGGCTGTATTTTTTTGTGTAACCTCATCCTTCGTCTTCAGAATCAGTTCAAGGGTGATGAGCATGACATGTACCTCAGACTGCTTTCCAGATTGGAACGTGACTATTCGGAGCTTTTGGTAAGGAAATGTTTCTGCTGCATCCAAGACATTCTGAAATTTGAACAGTTGTTCTTGTGCTGCAGGTTTTGTCCAACAAGCGCCTGAGCGATCTGGAAGCCCTTCTGGATTTCATCCAGTGTGCCAATGCAGAGATGAAATGGATGACTGACCGCGAAGAGAAGGAGGTGTCTCGGGACTGGAGCTCCAAGACGCTCAACCTCGTTGAGGTTGAACAGTACCATGAGGTACTTTGCCCTTCGATTCAGTGTCTGGTCTCTGCGTGTATTCTCTAAGTTTTCATCTTTTTCCTCTTAAGATATGACTTCTTGCTGACATCTTTTAATTTACGCTGCTTTAACTTACACAAAATTATTTTCCTTTGGATCTGTGCTGATTTTCGACTCAAATTTGCACAGATCTTAACGAGCGAAATGGAAAGCAAGGAGAGCCAAGTCAACTCTGTGCTTGACCACGGAACTAGTCTTCTCCGGCAGAACCATCCTGCTGTCAAGTGTATTGAGGTAGGCATTGAAGCTCGCAGAAGCAAAAACTGTGCGGGAGCGTTGGGTGTTCCTATTCATCTGTCGGCATACTCCCAACCTTTTCAAAAGTGCATCGTTCGACAAGTTCTCGTATTCCTTTCAGTCACACCTGACTGCCCTACAGACACAGTGGTCGTGGCTTCTGGAACTTATCAAGTGCTTGGAGGTCCACCTCAAACATGCTTCCAACTACCACCAGGTACTTTCAATGCTGAATATGAACAGTTTAGTTATACTTGCATCATAACAAATCTATCACAGGCAGTTTTGAGTTCCATGACCTAAGAAGGTACTTGTTTCAGTTCTTTAAAGAAGCTCACGAATGCGAACAGTGGCTTCAGCGCTCGGAAGAGAAGCTGAACACTACCTTCAGCCGGCATAGTTTCTCCATGGACGAAGGAGAGCGACTGCTTAGGCAAATGCAGGACCTCCGTGAGGATCTGGCACGCTACGCAGCCATCGTCAACTCCCTGCTGGAACGATCGCGCGATATTGTGCCCCTCAAGCAAAGGCGTACCCCCTTAGCACGTCCCACTCGTGTGGCTGCCATCTGCAACTACAGTCAACCAAACGTCAGTTTGGTAGCATTGCTGGTGACGTTTGGAGGCTTACATAAAGCTTTCTTCTGTTCCAGATGTCACTTGCCAGAAATGAGCAGTGTTACCTTCATGAGAACTCACACAGGATTAAATGGAAGGTGAGAGCATTACTGTTTTTTGCCAAGGGGGGTTCGTGGTTGTACTGCTTTCTTTTGTTCTTGTTGAGGATAGGAATGTTGCAGGCTACATGAAACATTTGGGCAATTTGTTAACTAAGCTAGATATGCTGATGCAACTTCCACATTACAACTTGTAACATTACTTGCTACTTGCACAGGTAATATTTGTATAATTATGTACTCTTCATGTATGTGCATAAATAAAAAATATAGACATTATGTATTCAGCTGCAAGTTAGTTGGAACTTTACAGGACTTCGTTATATGTACAATGAAACCCCGTTAATGTGTACCTGGCGAAGATGCACAAAAACTGCGTACTAAGCAGTAGTACGGTTTAACTGAAATTACGTCTGTGTACTAGCACAGTTGAAGCGAAAAAGTCGCGCTTCACAAAATGGGCATTATACATAGGCGATTATACATCCACGTTTCTCTATTGTCTCTCAATGGCAGCCCGCCACCCTTGAAGCATATCGGCTTAGCGGGCTTCCTGATGACAGTTCATGTTGGTCGAAGCATAATTTTTCAAGATCTTGTTTCCCGAGTTCCACGTTCACACTGCACGTGCCCAGTGATTAGAATGACCGTCCACACAGAAGAATGAACCATGACGCCTTCCAAACAGTTTACTTTCTTCTTACCACATGTGTTATATACTGGAGCTAGGTTTCAAGGCAAAAACGACAATTTCAAACAAAATTGAAACCACTAATGAAACTCCAGAGAGATGGGGGAAATGCGCACGCCTATTCACGCCTGTGTGCGCACTGCCACAAAGTGCGATTTTGACTTTCAGCCAGTCGCGAAAGGGATTGTCTGGTGGGCCAATTATAAACAGGTGGCCGTTTTGAGCGCAGTGTTACATCGTCCTGACATAGGCCGCAGAACGAGCTGAAATGAATGACGTGTTGCCCTCTTCGGAGGAATCGTATGTTACCAAATCTGTTACCAGGATACAGCGTGACTACTGTTTAAGTAGAACTACCGTTTAAACGGGTACGTGTTAACAGGGTTCTGCTGTATTGTATTGTGTTGTTTATTGAGAAATAACAGTTTACAGACAAATACAAGAGCGGGACTGTGAGGACAAGCCCTATAATACAGTCCAAAAGTTGGAAAAAAAAAAAGGATAAGGAAAAAAGAAAAAAAAAAGAACAAATAAGAAATGAGAAAAGGAACCAGTTACAACAAAATTTGCATGTTGCGCTTAAAATATACAAGATTGTTGCACATACGTAGTTCCAAAGGCAAGTCATAGCATACCCTAGATTCCAAGTAAGCAAGTGAATAGATACCGTAATTCGTCTTAGGATTGGGGGGAAGGAGAAGGCCAGATGGGTTTCTTACCGCATATTGCAACGTAAAGGGAGTAAGAGACATGTAATGGACAGATATGATGCTGTGAAACAACTTGTGAAAGAGCAGAGCTACCTGGGTATGTTTGTTAACTTAAACTATGCAACTCGCGAGTCAGAGTCATGATGTACGATGACATTCAGCCTTAGACTCTCAACTATGTAAACGACGGGAGATGTCCAAGGGCTCAATCTCTAACCCTTCTAGCCATCATGTTCACAATTGCTGCAGATGACATCCGCTATCTCTTCATAATATAATTTTTCTTAACGTACAAATTCTAGCCAAACTTCTTTTTAACGAGTGATTACGACAACAACTTTGGACACCAACGTCATTTTGGAGCACGTGCTGTATTTGAAGTGCTCAATATGCAATGAAATGTTGTTAGAGACATCTGCGGTTGCATTTTTCATCACGGGGAATGTTATGCCAGTTTCTATGCATGGGTGCGAGTTTCTGCGACGTGACAGAACTCAAAATACACAAAGCTGCGCCAGCCAGCACGAACGCTGAGAATGCAGACGACACATATCGTCGCAGACTCCAGTGGCCCACATCAAGGGGAGAGTCGCTGAGCATTGACCGTTGAATGTCTCCGGTGTCAAACTCTCTCAAAGTGACATCTTGGCCCCCCTAGAGTTCGCTCCTTTGAATATCAAGTCAATGGAGTAATTTACAGATGGCCCTCCCGAGTATTCCTTCATATTGTTCTGCTCTTTTTTATCCTCACTAAAACTTCATCCTGTATCTTTCACAGGTGGTGAACTCAAAGGGCAGTGAAGGCATGGTTCCTGGTGTCTGCATTTTGATTCCTCCACCAAATACAGAGGCCATAGAACTGGCCGAGAGGTATGTATCTTCCAGTCTTTTCGTTATGACAACTTCGCAACATCATTCTACTTTGATACTGTACATGCAAGCTCCTTAACTTTCTTAATATCGCATTGCCCTCCAGCTTGAAACGCAAATATGACCTTGTGGTGAAGCTGTGGACCAAAAAGCAGCACAAGCTCCGAATGAACATGATCTTTGCTACCATTAAGATCGTCAGATCTTGGGATCTCAAGACAGTAAGTACATTTTATCAGGCAAGGCTTTCCTTCAGCATTCCTAACGAAAACTTCTTGCAGTTCCGTGCCATGGAACCAAGCCAGCGCGAGTCCATCATTCGTGCTTTGAATGAAGATGCAGAAAAGTTACTGGCCGAAGGAGACAAGGATGACCCCGACATGCGGCGCTTGCGTGAAGAGATCAAGTACTGCAACAAGCTCTTTGAGGAGCTCATGGCGAAACTCAGAGAAGAAGAAGGTAGGCTTGCTTCTTTCATTCAGTGCCACACATTTTCGTGCTAATGGTGTTTCATATCTTCAGCGGAGAAATCTCCAGAGAGTCCGACAAGGCGCTTCAATGACACCTCAGCCAAGTTGCAGGCGATCCTTCAGGAGAAGGACAAGACACTAACATCAAGATTACAGGCTCCCATTCCAAGAGACCACGACACCCTTGACACTCTTGTGGTCCAGCACAAGGTAATTGAAAAAGCCCATATAGTTGAGCACGATTGTCATTGTTACTCACACATAGTCCACTGTGCCTTTGTGCTTCATGTTTTCATCAAATCTGTGAGTGAGAGTTACAATATTGCTACTCTCATCTCTGATTATGCTTTGTTTCTTTATGCTCTTTACTGTTTCCTGAGAGCATCTCTCTGCTTTTCTTATCTGCATTCTAACATTCATTCCTTCTTCTGTAACAAGATTTTGTAAGACACTTTTATTTTTCTATTTCTTTTGCAGGAATTTGAGACTGACCTGGAAGCGCTTGAGCCCCAGGTAGCAGAGATGAAGGTTGCTTTTAAGCAGATGCCCAAAAAGGCACCCGCGGCTCAGGACCGTCACGACCACATCATAAAGCTTTGGGACAAAATCTGGAACTTGTCTCATCTCTATGTTGAGAGGTAAGCCTGAACATTGCAATGTCACATATTGAACTGAGAGCATTTGAGCTTATGTTGCGCTAGATGCACTTTAATACTGATCTCGCAGGTGCTGAAGCCACCAGCACTGTGTGACTTAGCAGACAAAGTTGTTGTAGGATTGTTCTCAGAGCACAGCCTAAATTATCGAAAAAACACTCATTACAAGGTTACTTGCAAACTCTGTCCAGGCTGAAATCTGTCGAAATCGCCACCAACACCATGAATGAAGCGACAAATTTCATCTCAAACATCGAGGAACAGCTGGTCATGTTTGACGAGATGCCAAATGAACAAGGAGCCCTGAGGAAGAACCACGAAGACCTTCTTGTATGTGTGACCATCTTTTTTCTGTTTTGTGTTTTGTCTAATGAAGGAATTCTTTCTGCACCAGACGCTCCAGATTGAAATGCAGCAGCAGCAACCCATGCTGGACAGGATGAATGATGACGTGAACAATGTCAAGAAGGTGACAGAGAAGTCAAGGCCCAACGTTTACAGCCATCCAGATGTGAGGAAGATGGAAGACGATGCCAGGAAAGTGGCCAAGCGGTGGAACAATGCCACCAACCAGATCGTGGAAAGGTATGCGTCTTTGCACCACACGCATTGCTTGCATTATTTAGTTTATCTTAATGTATTTATTAAACACATGGCATCCAGTAAAACCATCCCATAGGCATCCTCCAAAAAAGGAGAATAAAACAGCGAACAGCTATATAAATTGCAGTCACTTAGTCTATAGTTCACTTGATAAAATCTGTATCGTTAGGTGATGGGTTCAGATGGGGCATTTTTTAAATTTCCATAGTCTGAAAAGCTTTCAACTGAATTGGTTTGGAACGAATGAACCTTTCCAAATGCAGTTAGTATGTGAAATGCTTAGACAAGGCAACAAAAAAGACAAATATCTTCACCTGCAGGCTACGTAGCTGTGAGGCAGCATCTGAGCTCCTCCGTGCTTACCGCAACAAAATGGATGAAGAAAGGATATGGGCCAATCAGATGACAGTGAAAGTGAACAGTCTGAAGGTCACAAAGCCATCTCATGATGCTGAGAAGGAATACCAGGAGGCAGTGGTGAGTTGCCTCTTTCTTATTCAGTGCAGGTAATTCATTGCAAACTACATGGAAGGCTTCATATGGGCAGTTTTAGGGTTCTGTGTAGGGATCTAAGGGGGACATTGTATATGTAATAACAATATAATACACTTCATCAATGTTATACACTATACAGTGGATGCTACATGAATATAGTAGACATTAAATGAGTGGTGTATATATCGTATGTGTAGATACACTTTACATTATATACAAGTTAGCCATACGTTTGCCATACGATCAGTGATAATGTACCCAATGATATCACGTACCTTTATGTCACAGGGCATTGCCTGTATAGCACTAGCATGAGCAGCTTTACATAGTACACACATATTGTGCAAGTAGATATTTTAGAGACCCTTTTAATCTACATATACATTGCAGTAATACAGCTTGAGGTGCCTTTTAGTCTAGTCCATTTGAATACTCAAATTTTGCAAAACATCTCCCCTTATTTAAGAGGTGAAGTGTAATTTGGCACTTGAAATATATTGGACTGCACTTTTGTAGCAGAAAAATTGCTTTTTTCTTAGCATTTTTTGGTGTGCTTTAAAGGAACCTCTCACGTCGAAATTTTTGTGCTTTACACCACCCTCGATGTAAGCATGTTTCTGTTGATAACCTTGCTTTTATTGAATGTTCTCAGAGTCTTTTCAATGAGCTCAATGCGAAGAAGCCTTCCATTGAGGAAGCGAACACGCTGGGAGGAAGGTACATTCGAGAGGCCAAGGTTTGTTTCACTAAGCTACAAAACGCTTCTTTCTTCTCTGTCTTTCTGTGCCTGTCTCTTAATTGTAACGTGACTACAAGTAAGCGGTAACCGTAACTAAATTTGCGGTTGGTCTAACTCAACTAAGTGCTTCTCCAACTCTGCAACTTAGTCGACGCCTCTTTTGGTATGGTACATGTTGGTCCTTAAGGAATGCCGAACTTTGCCAGAGCGGCAGTCTATAGGCTTTAGTTCGGGAGCTTGTTTTTTTGTACAGTACCAAACAATGCCTAAAGCAGTTTCTATTTATGTGAAACAGGACTTGTGTTTCATGAAACTGAGAAGAAATGCAGTAGAAAATTACAGTGCCTTGCCCTTTTGTTCCACATGTCGATAGAAGGCTTTGTGACATGGGTCAGAAGATAGCCATATATAGCCAAAGCCATAGAGTGAAATTTGCTAATGAATAGCGGAGATTTTTTATAATTGATATGATGTTTGGACGTGATAGCCTAAAAATAGTTTCATCTGTTGGATGGTAAGATAACTGATTTGTCTGGGAACTTCTGCAGAATACATTTGTATCTTTTTGTCAAAATGATTGAAATGCAGGGGCTCAGGAGAGACAGGGAGTTTGTCTAATAAGGTTTTGGGACATAACTACGTGTACTAGCAGATTAGAACACAAGGCAGTTTCAATAAAGTTTTATTCATGCAATGATGTCCAGGGGAGTTGCATATCATAGCTTGCGTTTTTTCCTTAACTTTCGTCACAGAACTATGTGGTACCAAATTTGGTAAGAAAATAAAAAATTGAGAAATCATTGATTGGAGCTGTGAGTCTGAGTGTAGTATGGGAAAGAAAAAGTTGTGTAATCAGTTGAGGCTTGTCTTCTGGCCCTTGTCTTCTCAGGTATTGAGGGAAAGGGAAACCCATTCTTGCCCATCCCCCTCATCAGTTTCCTTTCCACATGCTATGGGTAGCGGTGGCTGGCTTTTGTTACATTTCTTCAACCTACCTGTCCCTCCAGATATCTCCCCCATCTCACCACCTTTGTTCCTGCACGACAACGATGTCCCTGGGTGGCTTCTAAGTGGACATTCCCTGTGCACTTGCATTCTTAAAAGTCGCTTGTGTTTTGTACATAGTACATCTAGATGGACAAAAGTCCTCGTAGTCCTGTAGTAAGCAAGTAGCAGCCCTCGTGAGAGAAGTAGTCAAACACTTGCTTGGCTTTATTGAAATGCTTGGTCGTGTACATGTTGTCGTAGACAGATGCTGGACACACCTTTCAGGCCATCAGTGTATTATGTTAATGGCTTCACTTTCATTATAGTCCCGTAAACACATAAAATACTGGGCGAGAGGGTTTTGCAAATGATAGTGCGGGACTTTTCTCCAAAATCTTTCTGTTCACAAATTTAAGGCATTAATATTGTGAAACCATGACAAGTACTCACCCATAATCGTACACTATTCACATTGAATGAATGGCTTGTTTTTAACAACTCATAACAGTGTTAACAGACTCACGAACTAACTATGATAACTCACTGAAGTTGGTCGCTACAGCAAGTGATGTATACAGAATGGAATCACCCAGCGAAATGAAGTATGCTCTCAAACGTTGGAATGGGGGGAAACATTTTTACCATAGCTTCACGGTCTTTACGTTGAGCGGTTTTATCTGCATTTGCATGGTGTCTGCCTGTATTGACTCTTATCTAAAAGTGTACAAACGTGGTGGCGTTCCCCATAGCTTTGGTAGTACCCTTCATGTGTGTAGCTGCCTTACTTAAACACGATGGATGCTCTGCAGTCCAGGATTGTGCTGCACGACATACTCGAAGCGCTGTCCCATAGAGTAGGCTTGTGTGCCTTAGTGGGCTTGACGGTAGATGTTTGCACGGGTGTAGGTGTGCCTGCTCTGCAGCAATCGTAGTGTGGCCATCAGCAGTGCATCGTCGTTGTCGTCATACCTCTCCCATTGCTTGCATACCTTCCTGGCAAACTTCTGTTGCGGGGTCTTTGCATTTTTATCTCTTATGCCTGCATCCCTTCTTACCTGCTGAACAAAAAACACCTACAAGACCTGCATTCCCTGTGGCACAACCCTCCATCCAACCAACTTCCAAAAGGGCATCATCCTGTCCTTGTCGGCGGCGTGACCTCATTTTCCCTTTCCCTTCTTGAGGAAGCATTTTTTCGTTGCGGCATCCAATGAAAGAACATACATCCAAACTTCAACGAACCTTCTGGCAGATCTATGACCTGCGGCTCAAGCGCTATGTGGAAGGTCTTGAAGAAGACCATCCGAGCTTGGATGCCACTGTTGCCAAGAAGGCCAAGTCAGACCTGCCTGGGGCAGAGCTTGTGTCGCTTGAACTGGAGTCACTCAATGCAGAGTACCTG
>JARGYV010096524.1:0-11447 GCA_029532675.1 Ornithodoros moubata
TGCACTGCATAAGTGTCACAAAAAAGGCGTACGCCCACCGTTTTCAGCAAGTGGCGTCGCTGAAAGGTATCATTCTGAACGGCGATTGGTCATCGACGTGTTATGCGGTGAAGTTCTGTTTTTAGAGTGTGGGGTATATGCGTTTCGGGCGTTCCATTTCGAAGAGTGGATTTTGCGCTAAGCTGGCGTCGGCAGAAGCGACGTGGTGGATAAATTCGATACTTGAAAAAGCCGGAGAGGTTCTCAGCATGTTATGTGGTGAAGTTCTGGTTCTGGGGTGCGAAGCAATGCACGCAATGCGTCACACACAACACGGTTACACTTAATAAATCGCTGCACTCTAAAGACAGAGCTTCACCACATAGCACGTTAAGGGCCAATCACCATTCACACTGATATCATTCTGTTCCTTACTGGTAGAAAACGGTGGGCGTACGCCTTTTTGTGTCACTTAGCATAGCTGTATAAGTGACGCCCACCATTTTTACCAAACCTGTGCGTGAAGGATATCGCTCCGACTGGGGATTAGTTTACGTCATGTTATGCTGTGAAGCCCCGTTTTTACATGGTATGAAAGTAAAGCACCGCAAGCTGCGCACGAATCACGAACGCTTTGGCAGGACATGTACAGCTGTCGCATTGGCAGCAGTAACGCACTTTATTTTTCCGTATGGGACTCCTCCAGTGAAGACGCGACTGACTTCAGTTCCAAAATCTAGCGCATAGTTCTTTTTTATGATAATTATTGTTCGCATAATGCGTGCAGGGTGAATGTGTCACAGACATATACGGTTGAATGCTGCTACTTGAAAAAGTTTCTCCTCAGCGTCCCTTGTACACAAATATGGTGTGAACGAGGTGGCAAACAGATGCTGCAATAGCCAAAACCTGAAAAGCAAACAGAAAAAAAAATGCACACTTTAGCTTTAGCGTCCTCCGAAGCACCGATGCAGTGGACTTAAAGGCAACTGCACTGTTTTAAGGCACTGTTTTAAGACTGTAAAGGCACTGTCCCTTGGGTTTTCGTGCGGAAAAGTAGCGCACTTAGCGCCAGTCGTCAAACACTATGATATTTTCCAGTGCTTAGATTTGCTCAAAACGTTATGGGAGGAGCATAGTTGGACCATGTTATCTTGTCCGAGTATGCTGCTCCCATAAGGTTTTCAACAAATCTAAGCACTGGAAAAATATCATTGTTTGGCGGGTGGCGCTAAGTGCATGCTTTTTCCCACGCAAACCCAAGGGAAAATAACAGTGCGAAGAAAAGTGCGTCACTAGTCGGACTCCAACCCGCAGTCGTTACCCGTGTGTCGTGCTTGTTTTATTGTTCTAGCCTCATCTGACATCACGTTGCGTTGGGCTTAGAGACCATGCAAAATTTAAAAATCCCGCGAGACACTGCAGCATGTAGGTATCGTTGCAAACGGTATACACACTAAAAAACAGAACACCATAACACGCAGTCATAGCATTCATTATCATTCGGGGGGAAAAAAATAATCAAACTAGTGAATCTTATTTAGTAGGCTGGACCCTCCTTCGTTATCGGAATTGACCAGACAAATCGCTGCTTACCCCTACAGTTATGGTCTGTGAGCGGCCATCTCTATAGTATCTGTACCAGGAGTCAGCGACTAGCACGCCGATGCCGCCAGAAAGATACAAGAGAAACCCTGTGACGTGGAACAGCATAAACTGTAAGGGGAAACGAAACACTTTATAGTAATCCGTATGAAAACATCGATCTGCTCATGAGAGCAAGGTATATCCTTTGCGCGTGCATATGTCTATAGCAAATGGCAAAGGTTAGAGAAGTACCGGTGTATTTAGCAAAACTATACAACTTTTGGCTATAGTAATGCAACAGAAAAGGCAATTAAGAGTTGTTCTGGCATGATATATCGCCAATTCAACACGGACTACTAACACAGCACTACTCAAAGATACACATTAGATGTAACGACATGCAAAAACGAAGCAGATGACGAGGTGCTGTCATCTGGCGAAGTCACAAGGGTCACAATGGTGGTTTCTAGTCGCCTCCAGAAACGTGCTAATCAGACTAACACCATAATGCTTCTGGTGGTTCAAAATGCAAGTCAAATTGTCCGCGAATCTATCAAAATATCTTCGCGAAATAGTCGAAATTGTTTGAAAATCACAAGTGCACGACGATATCAGCAATGTGTGGTCACTCCAAGCATACTTGCATGCATCTCCTCACATGCAACCTCGTTACCTCACTGGCTCTGTCCTGTCACTCGCGTGCTGACATTGGCTCATTTCAAAATGACGTCTGTTCAGATTTCCGGAGAAAGAGAGTTCCGGCCTCCTCAACATTCGTCATCTGCTGCGTTGTGTATTCGGGCAAAATAAACAAAGACGACACCAGTTACTGGCGTGGAATTTTTGCCTATGTTATGAGCTATTAATGAAGAAGGAGGTGCCTTCTATATGTAAAATCGAAGAAATACTTACGAAGAATGTGGTCGGCAGTACCGTGCCCGTGAGGGAAAGCAAACCAGAAAGAAGGATGTAGAAGGATATAAGCCAATACGTGAAGGAAATGATCAGCATATATTCCCACATATATTCCCACATATGTGATTCCATGTAAGTCTGAAGCAAGGCGAAAGAAGTGACGCCCAACACCTGGAAAGCAACAACTGGCATGAATAGCATACTTCGGTATATGAGAGGTTACGCTGTTCAATCTTCCTCAAATCTGTGACAGTGGATAAAGTTGAAAGGTAAGGATGAAACGTCACGTTGTGCATTACAGAATAATATGGCGACTTAGAGACACACTTTCTCTCTCTTTCTTAGACTCTCTTTCTTTGTTATCATTTATGGTTGTACATCGCGTACACAAAAATGCATAAACTAGTATTTGTAGTTCACAGCTGATATGTGGATAAAAACTTGAACTTGCATCAATTAAAGCAAAACGCCTCAGGCTGGGAGCCGCCGGTATTTTGCGCAGTGACTGTGGTTCTTGCACTTAAATTTCTCAGGCGTTAAGGCAATGGCAGGAAACGTAAAACAGCTAATGGTTCACAAACGCCGTCCCTCGCAGACCAGCGCTGCCACTCAACAAGCACAAAGAGCTCCACCCGCGATAAATGCCAATACATAAAACATGCCACCAAACACGATGGCCAAGCGGACCACGGTAATCACGAGACCGGCCCGAACACAAACACAGGACGACGTCTTTCCTAAGAACACGACTACGTTCACTGTCGCTGTCCACTGTCAACCACGTTCGCTGTCCACTGTCATATTACACTGTTGCACTTTTAATAACTGTCCATGGCACCTCCGTCCCCGAGGAACCTGAGTACGGCCGAAAGCGCTTGGTGCCCGCTCGGCCATTCACCGAGAACCTTCGAAATATTGAAAGGACGAGTGTCTGGCCTGTCCATGGCACCTCTTAAGATCTGACGGCTAGATGTGAAGCGCCTGCAAGACATCAGGATGTGTTCTGTATCCTTTCGGGCATCGCACACACAGCAATCGGGCGAGACAGCGACTCAAATCATAAATGGGAAGGTGGTGCCCAGAGGAACATTAAGCTGAAGCCGGTGAATTACTTACTCCATGGGTTATGGCAGCTTTGAACTTAGAAGTACTCTAGTACCCATTATAGCCGTCTGAGCACAAGTCTCTCAAAAACTTTGCACGAGAAATGATTCTAGTGTTCACACAAATTTTTCAGTCTTCAGCAGTGGCACGACGACGCTGGTTTCCAACCATCCGGTACAGATCCTCCAGCCTATGCAGTATTTATTAGCTGAAGAAGGCATGCTGTTGCACTGGGACCAAGGCTATTTGATGACCAGTAGGATATGTTTCACGATATGTTTCAGTCGAAGCCGCTAAGGATGGCATTGAAAGGGTCCTGCCGAAGTCATCGCCTATAGTTTCCTCCTCCACTCCGCGATGCAATGTCAGTGCACGAAAGGGATACTGTTGCGCAATTGGGGAACTAAGGCTTTTCACAACATGGCAAATACGCCCTGTGGGAGTATAGGGAGACGGACTTGCGCGGAAGGACTGCCGCGCAACAGTCTCAACCCACAGAACTCAGACGCTCGTCGCGCAAGAAACAACAATGGCCAGTCAACAGACAGCCCACTATTCACTCAGCCAACTTCCTTTGCATGCGCAAACTCATGAAGAAACGTAGCCGGTACGCACGCCACTTACGCACCTAAGTTCCAACACCGTTGGACTTAACCCCAAAAACTCTCTGTACTTTAGGGGAGTTAACAGGTAATCTCAAACGACAGTGGGATTCAACCATAAAGAACACATCACGTAGATTCTTTGAAATCCTTAAGGAACAGCGCCACACACAGCTCGCATCTATCCAAGCGGACATAAATGACATCAGCCTCACAGACGCCTAGACGAATGTTCTGCATACACACATGGAGAAATTCGACCATGTATTGGCCCAGGAATATCACAATCCCTGTGCAAAGTACCGGCGGCTTCCAACCTTCCAACCCTGTGATATAATGAAGGTGTGTTTTTTTACTGCGTGTAAGGTGATGTAGGAGATATGCCGTGTGTGTGAAAGAGTCGAAATAGAGATGTGCAGTGTGTTTCTATATATTTAGGTTGTGATGTTGTCAACGCAACTGTGTTGTAACGACGTGTCTGTGGCATCCGTTGCCCCATCGTCCGCACCCAACCTGTAGACTCAGAGGACCAAAAACCAAAAAGAATAAACGAAGCACTCTCATGATGGGACTCTTCATACGAGTAGAGATCTTTGGCAGCAAGATCTTTGGTTGCAGCAAGATAGCAAGATCTTGGGCTTTGCAAGGAATTATCGCTGAGTGTACAGGCAAAGCATACCGCACAGGATCATTTCACTGCTCTTTTTGTTTTTTTGTTTGTTTTTTTTTTAATGCATTCTAGAGCATGGCCAACTGTGCTTCACAATCTGGGCAGCTATACGGATGACGGTGACATTACGTTTTAGTAGGCAATGCAAACAATATCAGGCCTGTTAACCAAGCCTCCTTCTAAAAGTTAAACTATTCATCTCACCATTTCAGCAACCGTAAGCAATCCTCCTGTGCTGCAAAGGAATGTCGAGTTCACAGTAAGGACAACAGTTGACGGCATTTTGTTTCCTCTGCCGGCACTTCACTCTGCACTCCGTCCTGTACGCTCTTTCTCGCTTATTTAGAGCGCCGATAGATGCGGTCAAGGTACAGAAAATATATTATGCGTACGCCTCCATGAATTCTTGCAAGAATGCAAACGATATCATGTTTTGTAAGGAGTATGACATGCTCTGCACATGCATGATAAGAACTATAAAGTACTTTGGGCTTGAGGACGGCAAGAAATGGCAAGTAAACTACGACTCAATATACAAAAAGATTAATGGCAGTTTATTTCGGCGAAGATGAACCCACACTGCTGGACGTCTTAGAGCATAGTTTGTGCATCTGACAAAATCATGTAGACGCAAGAGAGTGGGTGAACGAAGGGAAGGGGTGGTCAGCGTGCTCTGAGATGGAGGGTGTCAAGGAAGAAAAAAAAAGAAGTTGATAAAGGGAAGTGAAAGCATGAGAATGGCACAAGAGAAGAAACGTTTTGTAATTTCTCGTGTTGGTCTAAGAATGGTTCCGGAGGAAACCATCCGTCACAGAAAACGCTAGAATGCTTCCTCTACCCCGGTAGACGCCAAGAGTTTTGGCGAAGTTATTTCAATGAGGAAACAACCTCCTGCCGTGTTTATGTTAGTCCTTTCGTGCTCTTGTCCAAATATGATGCTCTGAACAACTTTAAACAAGCTCAAGTAAAACGCTTCAGGTTGGAAGCCACCGATATTTCCCACGGAGACTGGACGTCTTCTGGAAACGAGAACTTGTAAAATGTACAACGTGTCATGCATGCAACTTTCTAGAAAATACAATTTTGAGTTTACACACGAAGCACCTCTTGTCAGAAGTTTCAGCTTAACAGGAACGTTTAGTGTAGGTATTAGTTGTCCTACAGTTACCGCAGCCTATATTTATCAACGAAACATCACTTGACAGGACACTGTGAAGTTGTCATTTCGACCTCATTTCTAATGAACAAGGAAACTGACTTCACTTCATATTGCTTTTCTATTTACGTGCAGTTGGATTATCTTGTTTACAAAGAACGAGATCAAGCAATATGTTTTACATTGCCTCCACTAATACTGTTCTGCCCATGAGCGGATTGCAGTGCGACTTATGCTAAAATGTCCGCGCTGATTGTATGTTTATTTTTATTTCTTTTTTCTTTTTTTTTTCTCATGAATAGCGTAGTACTGTGGCAAACATGTAGCACTCGGTTTATTTATTTGCGCAAAGCTTTTTTCTTAACTACGTTTGATCTGATCGTGATACAGTGAGTGCTGTGCACAATTAATTCACGTCTCTGCTGTCCATGGTGGTATTAAGTAAACAACCAATGAACAATAGTATCCTACAGACGAACCCCGTTTATCCGGACAAAGCGGTTTCCGGCTAAATTTTCCGGATAGCGAGGCATAAAGATAAGCGGGCAAAACAAATGCTGTACATGACCATCTAAACCAAGGTTTATTCGATGCTACATATCAAACTCTTCAAACAGAGCTGTTTCGTGTTTCTATACACAATCTTCCTGCAATCTTCACATGTATCACTTCACTTCACTGTAAATTATTTGTAATCAGCTCACTGTAATCACAAAGTTGACGGTCGTGGTATAAGGTAATAAGGTATAAGGTGCCGATCTCGCTTCTTCAACGAACAGAACAGGACCCCCTTCCTGAATGTCGCCATCCGTGCATCCTTATTGCACATTATCAGAGTCGACAACATCAATGACGTCGTCATCTGTCATTGCGGCGCCCGTATCATTATCATCAACGTGAGCGTAGTCATAAATTGCTGCATCACTGCAGAGTTACCAACGGAAGCAACTTCCGAGATCTCCATGTGATTCAAACACTTCACCGCTGTTGCTTCTGAGAGGTTTTTCCATGCGCGATGCACCACGCGGAGTGCTTCGAACAGATTAACTGTCATGTCTTCTTGTTCGACACGCTGAATGACATAGAGGCCATATTCCAGCGGTAAGCCGACTTGAACGACCGAATGATGTACGCGTCAAAAGGTTGAAGGTGATTGATCGGATTCTTTGGAGGAAAACATAATTCTAGGTTTGTGCGCTCATGTCCAGTAACGCTGTGTTAGGTTGGGTTGTCTAAAACAACGACCCTACCTTGGCGACTGAGGCGAAGATCACGGTCCAACATTTTGAGAGTCGTCTGGAACACAGCTGTTGCCACCCCTGTTTTTTTTTTTTTTTTTTTTTNGAACACAGCTGTTGCCACCCCTGTTTTTTTTTTTTTTTTATTGTATTAGTGGTCACAGTACAGTAGCACAGATCAAATGTTCATCGCAGCACCGGTGAAACCCTCGTTCAAACCATCCTTCAAACCCTGTCAAATCACAAGGCTGACCCACACGGCTATTGTTCTCACCCATATGGAAGAACGTAGGTCGCTGCCCTGCGATTGGGATAACTCTAGTGCAAAAAAAAAGAAGTACCGCGCCGGGTCAGTGTTTCCTCTGACTCTGGCCTTGTTAACCCGGTCTGGATAACAGATCTAATTACAGGGATTCTTTTTGTCCGAGTCCGGAAGCTCAACTCCGGAAAAAACGAGAAGAAAATACATGGGGGAAATCCCGTTCCTGGGTTTCTTGTCCGGATAGCGCGGCATCTAGATAAATGAAGTCCAGATAAACGGGTTCGACTGTATTATAAGGTTTGCGTTATTGCAGTGTGATATTATTATTCAGTCTTAGTATTATATCGCTTTTTAAGGTGAAGGATACACACATGGAGAGGGATGTTTGTTTACTGTCTATAAAAGAGCCGGACGGTAATCGAGACGTGGAACATGTCACACACAACAGCCACACTGAGCAAGTGTGCCATCACGGCACGTCATATGATGGCGGCGTTCTCACTTGCACATAGGACACTACACGACGAGGAAATCCGGCTTCGGAATAGTCATGTTCAACGGTCTGCACTTCCACCATTTTTCGTGGGACATCGGGCTGGAATAAACCACGCCCAGGTGTCAAGCAGTGATGGTGTTGCGGTGCCTGGCGTGCGCAAGAAACTGTCATTTCAGTTGGTGACGGGTACTGGTGACTGTTGACGTGGTGGTGATGATGATGGGTCACTCGATGACGGTGTGATAAGAGCATCGTGGGGTTTTCGTGAGTTGACAACAAGGAACTTGAGATCCTGAGCAATGGCCGCTCCGGGCAGTGCAAGCTGCGTTGAATCCCAACAGGAGAGCGTCTTTGTTGCAGAGGAGTGATCAGCGTCCGGGATATTACTTCCAGAGGGACACCACTATCCGTCCTCACAGAAACGGGAGGTGTGAATCTTCGGCCTGAGTATGGACGCTTGCCTCTCATTCGCAATGCCGTGTTCTGCGATAGATTTGTCCATGACGGAATCACAGTGTCCGACCCTACTCCCCGCTCTCGCATAAGTGGAGCTCGAAATCGTGGTATTTGTGTAGACACTGTATAGTAGGGAGGGCCTGCCGCTGAGGAACTCATGCGTCCTGAACTGGAATCGTAAAGGCCCGACCCACTGAGGGACGAACGGCGTTTTGTCGTTCTGTATCTTCCTCGAGACATTTTTTTCCTTCCTCTCTTGCGACGCGCCCTGTAATAGAACTTGGACAATGCAAGTGCAGCTGGACAAACCAGGATACTCATCAATATAGCAATCAAAATCGCGTACCAGTGACCAACCAGCTCCGTTGTAAACCCTCTGCACAGTACATCCGTTACAGCGGTCAGTAAATTAGCTGTGATATAGCAAGGTCCTATCACCTGTGGGATGTACTCTTTGAGTTGTGACTGCTCAGCAATCCAGTTAAGGTATCGCCTGTAGTAAGAAGGCGCTAAATGACGCAAGGCGTCTTCTTCTCGCTCGTACTTGTTGCTTCTATGACGCATGTTCAGTTCTGACCACTTCTTGATCAACAGTTCAATCGAACTTGATGAGTTTCTGTCACTTTCAGTGCTACCTGCAGTCTTCAGAGCGCTTAAGAATTGTTGAAACACGGCGTTCTGACTATATTTTCTGTTCTTGAGAAGAGATGCTATCTTAATGGTACCGTGCGCAAGGGCTGTTGCTTCAAAGGCATCCTTTTCGGATAACGCTTTTTTCTCTGCGCCCAGGGGACTGAGTTCCAGGATGGACACGAAAGAGTTGGTACATTTCGATATCACCTCGCTGGGCACCAACCGTTTGAAGAGAGAGGAACGACTTGTAAGCGGCCATAGGCGCGCTATCACATCGTCCAATACGTATAATTGGCCAGTCCGAACGGGAGCGCACAAATAACACTCAGGCAAGGTACAGTAGGCCGTAAGAATAGCAGCCATTGGAAGTGCAGTGGCCACATACAATGCAAACAGACATGTCGTCGCCATAAACATATGTCCTATTAAATGCGACAAATCGGTTCTTTTATGGGGCTTAGTTTTAGGCTTGTGGACGGATAACCCCACCACTAAGCTCAGAACGAGAAGCGCTACGGACAGGAGAAGGAGTAACATTAACGCGAGCAGTACAGTCATCAGGTCGTGAGACAGAAATCTATACACACCGTATGTTGATTCATGATCGTCGAATTTCTTCTGCATTGTGTCGATGCCCTTTAGGGTGATCCGACCATCATCATCGGTTTCGTTGCTATCTGTCAAGTACCATTCAGTAATTGCGATTGGTGTATCATTCACAGTAAGTGCTTCTGCGATGGATACCCGGTGCGCGTTAGTAGCATTTGCAACAACCTTTGTGAGCTGTTCGAGTGCTGATTCATCTTGCCGTTGCATGTCCGCGCACCGCTGGCCTATGGCCAGAAATGTTTCCAGCCGCTTTCTCTCAGGTTTCATCGCAGAAAGCAAGTTCCTCACGTCTGTAGCACATTCTCGCGATATACTATAGCGGGTTATTCTCCGCCCCTCCCCAGCAAAGTCTTGAACAAATTGCTTGAAACCCTCGCTGAACTCTGACGTCAAGGCGTGCTTCGCTTTGTTCACTGGAAGGGCTTCCACAGTGTAGTTCTCTAAACGTGCCATTTGTGAGACGGTTTCCACGACATAGGACTTTAGATTTGCGAAAACTGTGCCGTACATGTCCGGTACCTGGTCAAGGAGCGTCATACGCATGGTATCTCTCGTGCTGATAATGCTAATTAGCGAGTAGAGTAGAACGAGAAGTATTACAGCTAACGATATGTTGTAGAAGAGGAATGCCGACATGTAATACTTGGTCACAGTCTGGACGTTGCCACCCCCGCATTTCTTCTGCTGGCGAAGTATAGTTATAAGCACCGCAGCGAAAAGGAATGCTGCAAACATGACCCAGAGTGTGATGATGAAGGACGCGATGGCTCCTTGGTGAAGCCAGATGAAATCCATGAGCGTAGCGTAGGTTGGACTCACAGATGTCTCTTCGAAGATCTCGGCTCCTTCTGGTCTCTCTGCCAGTCTGTCGAGTAAGTATCTACCTCCTTTGCAGACTGTCGGCGAAGAACCATCGGCGAGAACAGAGTAGGTAACCAGGGTGATATTCGAATGGTTCGTTGCCATCGCTTTTGTGTTGGTACAAATCTTTTTTGGATAAATTTAACCAGTGGAACACTATCTTTCACATTGCGCATGCGGAGAACAAGCTTCACTAAAATCGTGCCCGCGATGGGTAACATAGCATGGCTTCGTCGTCTTCGATTCGTTAGTATAAAAAACGTCGAAATTCTCCAGAATGTGCAGCCTCGTCCTAGTAATGTTCACGGACCACAACCCGGGAAACCGTCTCACAGACTAAACGCCCGTAGATGTTCGACGAGATAGAAAAAGTAAGACACTGAGGACAGCGCCAAGACCCACAGACTAGTCAGGATATTTCAGTTATGCTAGGGTAATCGTTGGGCACGATGCTGTGCAGTAAGCAATGGCTAAACTCAAGAGTAACAAAGATTCATTGCTGTGTCATGCAGTGGCATCGCAAGCGTACATGAGCATGCTCACACTCACAGCGCCCTCTTTTCTTTACGTCTACAGTTGTGTATAGTGGCAGATGAAGTCGACATATCTAGTTCCCGAATCTCCAACTCTAAACATGCGGGTAAATCAATGAGAAACGCGCAGACAACGTCTTTGTATGTGTATTTATTTCGCGTCTGTTTTTTCTGATACTGAGGGGAGCTAAAGTTCTTTTGTGTAGTATCTTGTATTGACGTAAACATCAATATGTCAAGCGAATTTTTACCATCTTTAGTGTGGTACGCAAAAGCATTCGCATAAGATGTCTAACCGGTTGAAGTCCTGGAAATCATTACTACGACGGCAACCGCAACTTCTTCG
>JARGYV010096545.1:0-13410 GCA_029532675.1 Ornithodoros moubata
TCTGTAATGCAGTTCAAGAAAGGCAGCTTTGAAGTGGGTGGCACAATATACCCAGCCGCCATCAAATATGACGCACGCTTTGGTGATGCCTTCTGGAACAGCAGCAAGCAGAACTACATTCTTTACCTCGCTATGATGATGTCATCGTGGGCCATTGTTTGTGACGTCTGGTACCTGCCACCCATGCACATCAGGGTATCCTATATTGCTCACTTAGCCTTTTCAATACTTCTGTTGATGCGTGCGTTAATAAATTAAGGACCACTGTCCACAAAAACTCTGCATCACATGCTTTCGTAACACTGCCAATGAAAGGCTGTAGTATAGACTCCAAGCAGAAAGCTACTAAAATACAAAAGCTACTCGTGAAATTCTGCACAGGAATAGCATTACGATGAAAATGTAGACCATGACCATTTTAAGGAATCTCTCATCATTCTTTCCAACTGTTCTCCTTCCTAGGAAAACGAATCGTCCGTGGACTTTGCCAACAGAGTAAAGGGGAAAATTGCGGAACAAGGAGGACTGCTGGACCTCAACTGGGACGGTGCACTCAAAAGGTACAATATCAAACAGGAATGGAGGGAACAGCAGCAGAAGGAGTTCAGCCAACGACTCAAGATTGCGTGAAATGCAACGCCCAGATCGTGGGGTTTTCTAAAACGGTGGGTCGGATGGAGAGTGCAACCCCATTCGGAAAGTGACACATCTTGTTCGACCGCATGTACATAGTGTTCAGTGACATTCACTCTCTGCGGCCTTTGTTGAGACGAGCGCTTTTTTTTTTTTTTTTTTTTCCTCTCCCCTTCCACAGTTGATTAAACTGTAAATGGTTGGAAAGTGCCAAGAATTTGACAGGTCAGTCACTTTCGTGTCCTAGCACTACTAGATTTCGCGCTCATAAAGGGAAAAATGTTATTCATTTGTCGAGTTCAAGCCACGTTCATTCCTGCCAGTACAACTGGTTCATAGAGTAAATAATGTTAACATTTCCAGTAGTTTCACTTTAGCTTCTTATGAACACATGTACTACCTCCAGCACTCGATATGCTTCCACCTTCTTCCTTGCTGCTGCAGAATGTCATCAGCCTTCCAGTAAACCGTCCAGTGATGTAGAATTCAAACCTTCAAAAATAGGACATTGCAAGGGACTTTTTTTTTTTTTTTTTCCAATTTGCATTTTATTGAGCACGAGAGATATGTACATTGCCGGTGATTTCAATGAAAAAACAAAAAACAATACGCGTGATGACATTATGGACAATGCTGAGTTTTACACCAGCTTCAGGGGAAGAAAAGTGGTGCATGTGTGTCATTTTTGTTTGTTTAACCTGCAAGGGACATGCAGATTCCAGCAGGGCCTGGTCTGGAATAAATATGTTTGCTCACTGATATTTCACTGTTGTACTCGCCTCCCCCTCTCCTTAATTTGCAGTCAGTGAAGTGAGATGAAATGGGCCAAGGAAGTAAAAGAAAAATAAAACTACCATATTTACTTGCTCTGTATTGGCCAGAGATACGGGAAACTATTTCAGTCGTGGATAGATGCGAACCGTTGCCTTACGGTATCGGAGCTTCCCTCACAGTTCTCGTTTGGCTGTAGTAGGCTTTTTTTTCTTCTTTATTGCATAGAGTTATCCTGCATTCGCACGAGTGGGATTGCACGACTTACATCGTCGCCAGAATCTTTGTCGCACCGAGATCAAATAGAACACAGCGTGATATCGTTAATAAGCAGTTAAAACCATTGCAAGTAGCTTCACCGGCATTACGGCACTCGCAATGGACAAGGACCCTCCTTGAATCGGAAACGTGACTAAAAGCCTGGGCTAAAAGCTGCGTCCGCAAGTAAATATGGTAGGAACCACGAGATGCATGCAGCCTTTTAGGCGATGAAGAAAATGAATGTGGGAGAGAATGTGGGAGAAGAACCCCACTAGTACTGCAAGGCTAGTAGGAACTGTTCAAGGAATACTCCTCAAGTATTTGACAACCCTCTGCCAACGCGACAGAGCTTGGCAGGAAAGCTTCACAGGACTGCCATCGACAGGAGGAGCCACAGCGTGGTCAGCCGACAGGGTCCCGCCCGGCACGCTCTGCACGGCAGCTTCGCCGTGTCTCATGCGCTTCTTGATTTTTTTGTACTTGTTGCGCACCAGATGAGAGTGTGCGTGTGAAACCATGGCCCGCTTGAGTTGAGCTATGATGTCTACCACCGCTTTGGCCACCTCGGGGGGAGACGCTTCTTTTTCGGACAGTACTGACCACTTCTCTTCCGCGATGCAGTGCGGTGTCTGAGGGGAATCAAGGGCTGTTAGAATGGTTGACGGTACAACTCTAGGGCCTCAAACAATATGACCATTTCCCTGTTCTATAAGATAATTTGTGTCACAGAAAATGCCATATTTCTTATGGTCCCTCTATTTCTTTGCATTGCTTAGGTTCGTAGAGAAACACTGGAATCTTATAGAATGTAGCTCAACATTCCAGACAGATTGACAATACGAGTGATGGCCTATTTCGAAAGGTGCTCGGTTTTGTTTTCTGTCAAATATCATGCTGTGCCAGGGTGGCATAACTATTTTTCAAGATGTGTAATAATAATAATTGGTTGATTTATGCCGTCGTCAAGATCTGTAGATTCAGTGAAAATTTCAGGGGATAGCAGTGCAGATATGGACACTGCTGATGCAATCGCACATTGCTATTATATTCAAACCATTTTCACACTTGTAAGTGCTAAAGAAACTTGTGATTACATGCTTTGTGTTGTGTCCTATGGTAAACATGAATAAGCAATGCTGTAAGTCACTTCAGAGCACACATTCTCGAAAGTAAATTTCCCTCTTATCAACAACTGAAATTTGAGGCTGCCTCGCCTCATTAAGCAGCGGATGAGCGCAATGAAGGCTGACCCCACTGAAATTTTCTTTCACTGTACAGAAAATGTCCGAGACCTTGTGTCTTGTTACTAAGCGCCCTGTACCCTATGTACATATTCTTACCTCCAGTATTTTGAGGGGAACACCAAACTGACCACCGGCTGCTCCCCCGGTAGAAATGACGGGGACTACGAAGTGGTCATTCCACACAAACTGCTCCACCTCGTGTGCTGCACAAGGCCCACCTGAAATATGGTGTCACTCTACTGAACAATGCTGCTATCAATTAGTGACAATTGTCCTGAGGAAAGAGTTACAACAAAACGTACAAAAGTTGTTTTTTTCTCAACAGCAGAATGATATTAAAGCCTATCACATAATAGAAGTAACTGTACCTTCACTTGGATACTGTATGAGAACCATAGAATTTTTTCTGTCAGTTCTAACTTTTACACACACGACAGTTGTGTGCATACCAATCCCACACTACAACAGCATTGTTGAAGAACACTGCTAGCCATGCTCATTCAACTTACCTTCGATCACGATGCAAGTGTCAAAAGCTCGTGCCACCGTTAATTCTCTCTCCTTCACAGAACTTCCCAGGAACAAGTTTTTGCCATAGGAGATGGCCGAGAAGGAACCGTCACTGTTTTGGGGTGCCTTGCCTACATATTTCTAAAAATAATGCAAGAAAGTTCATTCCTACGCCCTACTCATGTGACTTGTCATCCTCACCTTGTCATCGCGGCAAGGCAAGATGTGAAACACCTTAGTGTCCGTCTCGCCGTTGTTCTCACGCGCCTCGTGAAACGTTCGTGCCACCAAATCCGGGGCTCCGTAGAAACCTCCGGTTATGACAGCAACATTGGGAAGCTTGGCAAGCTCTTTGCCGATTTCTCTGTGGGCAAGAACAACGTGTTTTGTTACAGTCTTTTGAGTGTAGCGCAAGCTATTGGTATACTCTACTTTTACACACAGAAGCTAAAGATATGCATTGAAATATTTTTTTTCGCTCCAAACAAGATTTTATCAGCTTCTGTCTTTACAGAAACGATATTTTGTTACGATAAATGTTTAAAAAGAAACTGAAACATCAACCAATGTTCTGAGACAGGAAAAAACAGTTTTGTACTTGCCTGCAGATCTCCTCCGAGCGCGGAGGCAGCTTTAAACCTCCAGAAATGTAGACGCAGGTCTCCAAAGCAGGGATTTCCTTTTTCATGAACGTTACCTGTAATGCCAGCATGCGTTGTCCCACACAACTTCACCACTGAAGGTCTCCGCAAGGAGACTAGCTTTACTTACGAGACACTGAATTGTAGCCTCTGTGGCAGCATCTTTTGGAGTCTCCGACGAGTCCGGGCTCGCTGCGCGCTTCACACGAACCTTGAGGGTGTTCTCAAATTCTGGGCTGTTTTTCTGTAACGACACGAGCACCAGCTTAACATAACATTCACACGTGCAATCTTCGGAAACTTGTCAACCTCGTACCTTGATTATGTCGTTGCCCATAAGCGAAGAAAACCAGCCAGGAATCGGATAGTCGTCACACTGCACTAGCACCACATGTTTTCTGTGTTCACAGTAGAAAACCTGGACAAATATTGAAGCGGTATGGACAGCTGGAAGTGCACTAACATTCTCTTTGTCCAGTCTTAGTCAATCTTAGGAGCAAAATATTGTGCACCAACCTGTTGCTGAGAGGTTTTGGAACTGATGTATTCCTTCGAGACAAGGACTATGACCGCATTGGCCCGTACAGCCATCTGCTGGAACCGCTTGACCCGCTCCAATTTTTCACCACCCAGTACGGATGCCACGCTTACGTCACTCATTTGCGATGGCAGACGACAGACTGATGTGTGACCATCTGTACGGGGTCAAGTGAATGCTATGA
The DNA here is from genome assembly GCA_029532675.1 of Ornithodoros moubata. Lineage (NCBI taxonomy): Eukaryota > Metazoa > Arthropoda > Arachnida > Ixodida > Argasidae > Ornithodoros > Ornithodoros moubata. The sequence continues at coordinate 4,783 of JARGYV010096545.1, forward strand.
ATATAAAATGTACTACACATAAAATGGTCTTGCGCAATCCTACCTTGCGTGTCATGAGTACTGCGCTTGTATTCTGCGATGCGAGTATTGTAGTCACGATAGCCATCAAAGACACGATCAGTCTTGGACGGAGGAACAGTGCTGTCACGAGGTGTGTTCAGGTGGGGGCTTTCCATGTCGGAATAGCTGTCCCGAGTCTCGGAGAGCTCGGTTGTACTCCACACAGTGTAGCCCTCCAAGAAAGTGGCGATTGCTTGAGCCTGTGCACGAGAAACAGTTATATGGACTTTGCAGTAACATGGTCACCTTCATATTGCTAGTAACCACACCTTGTGTAGGTCACATCAAAGTAAGTGTTTTCCAGTCACATTGACGTACCTGACTTTGCAGGTGAAATGCTCGAGAAAAAGACTGCAGGCATTGTTGTTGTCTGCCCAGTTGGTCATAAGCATATTCAGTGTTACATGCCCTATGTAGCCCCAGTTACTTATTTGCTAAGCACTTACTTATATATAAAGTAAGTTAATTACAATATAGTTAAGCTACTGCCTATCATTCAGTGTACAGATTAAATTTACTGATTCATCTAGTACTCACTATAGGTGCACATTGTGGGCATGTGAATTTGAGACATATTACAGCACTTACCGAGTGTTTATTGAGATTTTATTGGCGTGTCTCTTGTACACAGTTCAAAAAGGCTAAAGCTTACCATATCTTTCTGTTTGGGGTGGGCACTGATTACGATGACCTGCTGAGGTCCACGGCACTCTTTCATTTCAAGCGACACGCCCAGTGGTGGCAACTCCACAATATCTGACAGGTATACTTCTTCTGCGAGTGTTGAGAGGTGAGAGTTTCTTTTGTTCTGAAAAGTAAGACCAGAAACCTATTATAAACGAGATGCTTAATAATTTAGTCCCCACGACTAGATTGAATAACACCAAAGACTATGTCACTGCAGTGTCACTGCACACAATACGTGCCCACAGGAGTCAAATATTTGACTGCTAAGAAAACACCATCTATAAATGAAACGAAATAACTATGCACCTTGAGGCTGGACGACTTTTTTAAACTCAGTTGCTTCGTAGTCACGTGTTCCTTCTTTATGGTCTGGCGATACCTTTCCGCAATCTCGCGAGCCACTCGCCGCAAATTAGCCTCGTCCCAGGTGACACGGTGCTCGTTCTTGTATGGGTCGCTGCCTAAAAAAGCATCCGTTTATTGTGGCGTCTTGAAGCGGACTTCCCTTTCTTACCTTGAACATTCTCATTCTCCGAAGGCTTCCATGCTGGAATGTATTGTGTCGACGCAAACTGGATGGCTAAGCATTCCGGGGGCCAAGTGTCCAAGAAATTCACTGGTGTTATCACCTTGTGCAACACATCTGCCAGTTTCACCTGTACCAGATTGTGTTTACCAACCATAAGAGGACACGAGCACGAGGCATCACGACGTGTGGTGGTACAAGTGTATACACAATTCAGAAGCCAATTGCACTTGAAGCGGGACTGTAGGATTGTTCAGTCCACATGTTTGTTGTGTAAGTGTGAAAGAAGCCATCATGGCAGAATATTACTGGAACATAACACTGTTTGCTTACTGTCTTACTGAGGCAGGAGGCAAGAACGAGCCTCATACACAGCATCAGTTTGAGCGGATTGTTTCTATCAAATCCTTGCTTAGCAACAACAATGCTGATGCTCCATGTGGTTTTACCTATACTTAATACTTAGAGATTTCCAGGCACTTAATTTTCACCAACACACTGGACTGTTGAGTGCACACAACAGACGGCAAATGATTTCCTAAGGTAAAGACAAACGAAGCAGAGGCGAGACTTAACAGCTGGTACCTCACGGTTTGTCCATTTAGTTTTGCCGTACATCCGGCTGATCAAGGGAACAAAAAGATGACACTCGCTGACAGCATAGTTGAGCGCGTCTTGCCAGTCACTGCCAGTCTTTATTTCGTCGATGTCCTGTGTGGAATCAAATTCCAGCAATGTCACTTGTGCACTGAGAAGAATCGAGCTTTGACATCAGCAAAGAAGATCTTACCAAGTAGACACTAAAATTTATTTTCTGCAACTCCTTCTTGAGATCGAGGGCATGCTGCGCTGCTTCGGCCCGGACGTAGCTGATCAGGATCGGCTTTGGTTCGTGCCTGAAGTACAAATGTTCTCGCTGCATGACTAATGGTTGTTTCAGCTAAATGGTGCACTGAAATCCCGTGCAGTCAGGACACAAAAATATGTTCAGTGTCAGGCAAGGCAATTGTTACTTTGAAATTAGTAGTGCCATACATGTTAGGGTTGGAGTACCAAAGTACCAAACAATAACACTTTACATGGCAGCCCAGGCAACAAGTGCTCGCAGTGGAAAAATATAACTGGCCGTCAATCCCATCACGACTCTTCTAACCTAAAAACGGGTCTGTTCTACAGACTTCCATTACACATAACAGTGTGTAGCTTCTCAGGATGCGGAAGAAACCCTTGGCGAAATGTTTCACACACACACACATACAACTACATGTCAAACATTCCTATTGCAATAATTTTCTCACCATGCCAGTGCCACGGACTGATGGATCTAGTTTCTGAGGCACCGATTAAAAGAAGCGGGATGGTTATAGGTGGACGAAATTGGTGAACATACCCAACATTCCTTTAAATGTTGTTCCTTGTAAGCAGAGTCACATAATTCACGTGCTAGACATTCTAACTTATTAGTCGGACTACTACTGCTCATTCTTCTGGTTCCCAAACAAATTTGGGAAGTACTGTGGCAGCACCATGCACAATCAGACGGATAACTCCCGGCAGTCTTACCTCGCTAGAGACCATCGACTGAACCAGTTTAGCCCTCCACCCAGCTGTTGTGAAGACAGCCTCATTGAGGGGCCGCATTCGTCTCTGTATGTCACCAGGAAAAACCCATTTATCCAAACAGTTATGGCCATCAAGCATGAGCCAGTATGTGGGCCTCAATCTTCTTGGGGCGCATGGATCAGCCATTTATATGCAGGACGTTGGCATCTGATCTAGTGATCCTGAATGTACCACTAAATATTGCTACAGACACAGGCAGAACAAACGAGGTACGTTCATCTAATAAATGTGCTGTGTCTGAGGAACTTCCGTTGTTGTCTCCTTGTTTCCGTGTCTCTCAGTCTTTTCATCTCAAGATGTACCAGTTTGCCTGCACATTCTCCCTCCTTATATTAGCTAAGGTACATGAAATATTACTCAGTCGTAGCAGACACTTCAAGTGCAGGCTTTTTGTAGTTACAGAAGCCATCAAATATGACTGACATGGTCCATCCTCATAACTACCACCAATGACTATGTTACACTGATTAATAGCAAAGTCTCCTTTATCTAGGCAGTCTTTTTTAAGGATATCAGAGCATCAACTCACCTGCTAAAACGCACAGACTTTTTCCGCTTGTTGTCCCATTCTTCGGAAGGCATGGTGGGGAGGTGAGGTCGCGGTCTTTGAGGCACGCTGGAGGGGATTCCGCTCATGATAGACGGTGTGGAAGACTCCGCCATGGGTGCTGCACCCGGCTGTACAAACAAGCTACGGCCCTGGTCTAGGATGTCCAGCACAGTTAAAGCTGCTTCCTGACGCGTCGTGATAGGGCACCCATTGCCTTCCACAAAACGAAACTCCGGCCACGAGGAGCCACGTTTCAGTTCGTGCAGCTGAAACAGACATCTTTGTTGGTCAAATAAAGGATACATAAAAAAATTAACCATTGGTAAATTGGCCTCCGTAAAAATATTAATTGATCTATTCCAATGTACTTTCGTCCCTCCTTCACTATTCAGTGAGCTCACACTTGCCTGTTCCGTGATGGATTCTCGAAGCTGTCGTAAAACGGCATTGTAGTCGCAGAAGACAAATCCTAGAGTGGAGCCGCCGGTAGAAAGAACACCTATTCGAGGCTTTTCTGAAGAATAGAAGAGATGGTATTTCGAAGAAATAAGGGCATATGGCATGCACTGGTCATTCGTTACTCTAGCAAAAACAGCAAGCATAACGTCATCTAAGTCCCTCATGTACATCACAGTACAACAACGATTATTGATTTTTCCTCTGTAAAGAACAGTATGTTTTATTTTGATTCCTCATGTGGCAGCCTAATGGCCATGAGGATGAAGCATGGTCAGAAGCATGAAGCAAGTCATTTTTGTTAGAGTCAAGTATAGTCGTTCATGTAAAAGCTAAGCTCATTGCAGTTTCTCATCAACTAAGTCCTACGAACATGACGTTCACGACGTCCCGTGTTTAGTAGAGAAAAAAAGGATATGCTGTGAGGACTGCTTGTAAGCTCAGTGTACAAAGGGGATAAAAGGAACAAAGAATAGGGAAGATCATCCACTGGTCAGTGCAAGTTCCGTCTATCCGGGCAGGGGATTTGGCAGTCTTCCGCCACGGAAAGGCCAAGATGAGCGCGTTCAAGGTGCTGGACTCTCTTATCGAATCGTGTGTCTTGCAAAAGGACTTTCATTCGTATTGTGAGTCAAGTACTTACAATGTGTAAACGTTAGCCTGTGTGGCATAGTGTTCTGGGGTTTGTTGCAAAGGTGTTAGTAAATGGCTGTTTGCTTTGGTTTGTCTTCCTCATTTACTCAGTCGTCACCATCCACACTATCGGGCAAGCTCCAATTTTTGTATTGATCACAGTGTTTCTGGCAGTGTTACGTCATCCTGCCCTGTGACAACACGTTTTATTATATCCACACCAGGTGGACGGTCAATGTTGTTCTAATCGTCATTTTTCTGATACTTGGTTAGCAAGCTCCAAGAACATCAGGATTTTTTTTTTTTTTTCCCTATTTCTTTGTGTACATTTAATCACATAAGCGTAGTAAATTGAGAAGAGAAGCAGTTGCTATTAAAAAGGTATCGATAGCTCCAATGCTCCTTCCTCCAACTTGGCCTCCGATTCAGCCAATTAGATTGTGCTGCATCCAGTCCGACAAGAAAATCTTTTCACGTCAGCTAGATCAAATAACAATTCAAGACCACGTTTCTAAGTATGATGGTGGCTCTTAAGAATAGGATTCTATAGGTGACCCAAATGAGTGGAATCTTTTACAAAACACTCGTCAACAAACTGTGCAAAGCTTTAGGAGACAAACCTTTTGAAGACATTACCAAGTTTGCAATATTAAGCCGATTGATACATAGGGTGAGCGGCACTCATTAGTGATCCTCACTATCATCACAGTTTCTGCAAAGAGCAATAGATGTCATGTGTTTTCGTGATTGTTGAATGTTTTCTGTTATATCTCGGGCGTATCTACGTTGAATATACATATACGCACATTGCGAGAAAAGAAAACTTTGCTTATCCAGTAAAAATTTGCAAACTTCACGTCGAACGAAATTTTTCTGTTGATTGCGCCTCTTCAGAAATTTCAGTGAGGTAAGCTTGGTATCACTATCTAGGGAAAGAAGAAGACAGGACGACTACTGCTACAAGTTCATGTAACATACGTTGACCTGAATTTGCGGTATCACTGCCACAAAGATGTCAAAGAATGGCAGTTTTCCTAAAATTCCTAAAATGGCATTCCTAAAAGTCCCACCCTCGATTCTCTTCAAATTTTGTAGTTCTTCCCACAATGTTTATGCATACAAAAAATTTAGGCTTATTCTTTTATCGCGATAGAAACTGGCAGGCACCAGAGCCCGCACTCTCCTGTGTACGCAAGAGACTTGAGTTACCAGAACGCACATGTTCCATTTAATGCATTTATACGGCTCAAACGCATGAGCTTTGTACTAGGTGGTTGTTTCAGAACTAATAAAATTATATAGCGACTGCACGCATGGGCATCAAGGGTAAAACCGTGGGACAGGCACAGATATTACAGATTATACATTAATACCTACAGCACACATTCTTTGAAATTCTTCAAGATGCACTGCCTCGTTTGTGGCCTATCCCTTCAGTCTATTTTACAGCTGCACGGCGTAGATGAAAGCATTCTTTGCAATTTTATTTCTCGCAAACTATAGCACCACACCCAAAAGTATGTTTCATTCTCAACGGGAAACCAGGCTACAACATATACTATACGAGGTTGACAACATATCTATGCGAGGGTTGATCAAAAAGTTCCCGGACTAATTTTATTCCTGACCGACAGAGGGCACCACGATGGTGCGGTAGCCTCATCAGCATGCTGCGTGGTGTCACCCGATCTACTCTGGGATCAGAGTTATTAGCACTTTTCTGGTCACAGGCAGGACCCCGTTTGAGATTTTGACACGGACATCAAATGTGCATAGACAGCAGACATCATGCTTTTTGTCAAACGAGAAATCTGCAACGGAGACGTTTGAAATGATTTGGCAGGCCTATGGTGCCGAATCACTGAGCCTGGCAATGTGTTTTGAGTGGCACGCACGTTTTAGAAATGGCAGAGTTTCATTGGACGATGATGAACAGCCAGGAAGACGATCCACAATCAGCACGGTAGAAACTGTGGAGAAAATCAAGGGTCTATGCATGAGGATCGCCGGGTCACGATAAGAGAAGTAGCTGACATGGCCGATGTGTCGTTTGGAACCTCTCGGGCGATCATTACGCGCACTCTGAACATGCGTCGCGTAGCTGCCAAGTTCGTGCCCGGGCTTCTTTCCACGGAACAAAGGCAGCACTGTGTCGAAGTCTGCCGAGACCTCCTCCAGGGGGCACGGGATGACCCAAACTTCATGTCTGGTGACAAGAGTTGGGTCTACAAGTATGACCCCAAGACCAAACAGCAGTCATCGCAGTGGAGAAGCCCACGATCTCAAAGACCAAGGAAGGCGAGGCAGGTCAGAAGTGCAACGAAAAGCATGCTGGTCCTTTTCTTCGACATTCGCGGAACTCTGCACCAAGAATTCGTCTCCGCTGGCCACACTGTGAACTCTGAATTGTACTACAAAATTTTGAGTCACCTAAGGAAGGTCGTTAGACGGACGATATTAGGCGAAAACGTCAGAACTGTGGCGTGAATGAAAGTGACGATGAAAGTGATTCCACCATGACGATGCTCCTACACACTCGATATTGAAAAGAAGGCAGTTCCTTGCACATAATGGCATGATTGTCGCACCCCACCCCCCATATTCGCCGGACTTGGCCCCCAGCGACTTCTTCCTGTTTTCTAAGCTGGAGTCGCAACTGAAGGGCTGCCAATTTGACAACATCCAGATGATCCAGGTGGGGTCGCCGAAGGTGCTTCAACAGCTGGAATAACAAGACTTCCGAGAAGTGTTCCGACAATGGCAGCGGCGCTGGGAGCGATGTGTAGGTGCACAAAGAGACCACTTTGAAGGGGATAGGGCAGAAATTTGAATGAATGATCTGGCTGTATAGGGCTAGTCCCGGGACTTGGTCAACCCTCGTATATATTCCTTTGAGTAAAATCAAAAGGTGATAACCAAGCAGAGAGGGAATCACGCTGGTATGGAACAGGAAAGCCTCAGGTTGTTTGAGGTAATAAAGTTGATTGTGAGCTTAAAATAAAAAAAAAAAAAAACACATTTCCTGTTCTACCTTACTGCAGCCAGCATTTACACATCAGGGTCTCGAATGACTGCACGCCTGCCTCCTGGCATTACTGTGTTATTAGTTCTGCAAGTATGCTATATGAGGAACAGGCCGCTTGTGAATCTAGCACTTACCATGATGCCTGGTGATATTTATGACGCCATCTTCGGAAATGAGGTGGGATGTTTTGACGAGGTGCTCTTGACCTTTTCGAATGGGCCATCTGGAAGGACACAACCGCAATGGTTTAAAAGAGGACAGTGCTTACACTGATAGATGCTGAATCGATGTGTGGAGCACCCAAACCTTAAGCCCTTATCTAGATTGTTAATTGTAGAGACAATTTACGCCCACTGAAATAAGCAACCAGCTTTTAACACATGACCTCATGGATGCCTGCTTGGGCCACAACAGTATACCATTCGTCCAGAGCTTTGCTTTCGTTTTCAGTTTCATTTAAATGAGGCACACTGGAGGAAACTTTACCCTCCTGTCTACATAAACTAATTTGTATCGCCTGTTCATGACTGTATCACTCCCGTACAAAGGCACAAAGATGATGCGAGCATCATCTGCTAGCACTGCATCTTTGAATCTGTAGGAGCCATGGCAGGTGGAGGTTGCTACTCCATAAATTGACGTCTGCTTTTCTTTCTGTTGTGCAAAATACACGTTGTCGTGTTCGTCCATATTTGAAGGTGGGAAGCGGCCCCAACGGAAGTTTGTGGCCCATTTTCACAACACAATTTAACGACAAAGAGAAACGAAATAAAGGAGCCTTTCAATCTTCATTTTATTATAAAGCAGTTTGCATATGCATTATACGAATTGATTAAACTGTTTCCCCTTTAGCTACTGCTTTAGATTAGCTCTCCATTTAACTTTGATATGTTTTCTCATTACTTTTTCGTACCTATATACAGGGTGTCCCAGCTAACTGCGAACAAATTTGTTTTCCTATATTCAAATATCTGGGTATCAGAAAATTCCTGAGTCGTCGTATTAATGAATTTGCACTAATTAACTTTTGAGTTATTAGAGATAGAGGCTCGGTTCAAATGTAACATT
>JARGYV010096582.1:0-10912 GCA_029532675.1 Ornithodoros moubata
CTACGTACACTTATAAGTGAATATAACGTATAAATAGCACATATTTAAAACTTTTTTCACAGGGTATGCTTCATATTGGCGCAAGCTTTTCAATAGAACAAACCCCGTTTAAATCGGACGCTTCGTTGCCGAGAAAAAGCGGAAAAATTGCGGCGTAAAAAATAACGGTGGCTGATATTTTGTGTGCTCTCAAACGCATATCTAACATATATTCAAAACTTTTTTCCCAGGGTTCGCTTCATATCGGCGCAAGCTTTTCAATAAAACAAACCGCATTAAAATCGGACGCTTCCTTGCCGAGAAACAGCATAAAAATGACGCCGTAGGAATCCAAGGAAGCTGAGATTTGGAAGGCCCTCAAACGTATATGTAACATATATTCAAAACTTTTTTCCCAGGGTTCGCTTCCTATCGGCGCAAGCTTTGCAACAAAACAAACCTCGTTACGATCGGTCGCTTCGTTGCCGAGAAATCGTAGAGAAATGGCGCCATAGAAAATACATGGAGGCTGAGGTCTCTGTAACCCTCTTAAGAGGACAGTCGTGGTCAATGCCAGGCCCCGACGTCTTCCCGGGTAAATATCGCTCGTCTGGTGTACATCCTCGAACCCCTTAACCTCGTGCACATCCCTGCGCCGGTCATCGTTTATAATAATAGTACTTCGAAAATGACCCGGTCAGTGAAAGGCTTCTCCTTTTTGGCGATTTTCTTCTCAAATTCCAAAGGAATATAAGTTTATTTTGACAGCAGTAAATACTTCTGACGCAACTAAAGTTACAATTCGTCACCGATTGCTCTCAAATGCAAGTATTCGAGCCTTTTTTTTTTGTTTTTGTTTATGACAACCAGTTAGTGTCTATTCGTACTTTTCTGCGAAAACCGTATCCTGCTACCGAGTATATCTCGAGTTTATTAGTTTCAAGAATTTATAGTGCAACAACGGTCTTTCCTTTAAGCGATTTTTTTTTTCGTTCACGGTATCGCGACAAAAAAGTTCATTTGCAAAGAAAGGCCATTAAGTATAGTATGATACTCGAACAAGTCTTAAATATCAGCACGTTTGTCCTTTGTGAGCCATATTCAATTTGTATGTGGCCGTGACACCATCCCTCGAGAGATGGCCCAGGCATGTAGTAGTACGAGATCGATAGTTTGATCATGTCATGAACGCAACAGAATGCGAGACAAGGTGCTGATGATCATGTCTTTGCGGAAAGAAAACAATACATCGCGAGTTTACATGTGGGACCCGGGTTTCATGCTATACGACACGAACGGATGCTCCGTTTCCTTCGTCGTCTTGAAGAACACCCGCTTTCTATAGACCATGAGTTCATACCCGGCTTTATTCCCTACAAAACGGCACCAGCGGCACATTCACCGTAGACACACTAAAGTCAACGATGTCTTTAAACTCCTAACGCTTACGTATACAGACTTTGCATCATCGTGTCGTATGTCAGTAACAATGCCTTGAGAAAGCATTTAACAAAATCACGTGACAAACTTCCTAACTTATAGGTTATAATTACCATGCTTTGTTCCTGTCAAAGTCCCAACAACCTGTCCCCTTTTCTGGAGTCTTCTCAGAATCTTTCCCTGATGAATATACTGGTATATTTCGCAGAAGCAGCGCAGCTACTACTGTAGAATGTTGGCGTATTACGGGGAAAGTTCGGAGCACGCGGGGTTCTTGAATGCATATGCAACACGTGTGGGTTTATAGCCTTAAAGATCACTAAACCATTAAGAACGCTATGGTGTTTCAGTTTCGACACGTTCAAATGCTTGTGAGACACCAACCATGAAAATCTGGGACTTGTAAACGATGTATTCCGTGGGTAATTACAAAAATGTCGCGCACTATTTCTCGGCGATGTTCCGTCCCATGCGTTTTCAGAACAAAAGACGCAACGTCACTTTGACGTTTCACAGTATCTACCAGTTACGCCGCTGCAGTTTTTACAAATAATTTAGCAGAACGGCGGTTTCGTAAAAATGATCAGAAATGTTCCAGTTGAACTTATGTCTGGCTTAATTACCTCCACAATTATCTGCGCAACTGATATCTCACGTTATACGTCTCACTATATCGCCGACACAAACCCGTGCCGCTGTGGCGTAGGCATATCCTCCATTGGTACGCCCTCGTCCCGGCCGTGGGACTGTATTACGGCAATTGTCCTGCATGGACCAGCTGATATGATTGGGACGTTGCGATTGGTTCGTGGAGAAGTGCGTCATTTGGCGACGAAGTGGCATGTTCTACTTTCCGCTTGGATGGCGCTCTTGTACTTAGGAGAATGACGTTGAGTGACGTCACGCACGTGTTCAGGGAAGTGCGTTTTTCGCCACTTCGATCGCATTTTTTACAATGAATGCGCGCGCTGTCAGCAAAACCTTTGACACGTTTAGATCTTAGCGAAAGCTCCCACAGCAGTTTAGTGCTCCTTTAATGCCACAGCGTGGGGTTTTCCTTTGGAGTACGTGTACGTGTGTCGTCAATATTTCCGGAACGCGATCCCCATGAATGGAGCCGCTGTCCCGAAAGCCAATTTCTCAATGTGTGCCCTCACGGAACATGTCACTCTTCTGTGCTAAAGAAATCCGAACCCCAGCGAAACAAGGCGCACTGGCCCATAAATATTCCGTCATCCTTGACTAATATCGCGTATATATTACCAGGGACTCCTTTTCCAACCCATGCAGTAAGGCACACAGAAGAGGCGGCGACCGCGTGCGGCACGCGAGAACTCCCAAGTTATTTCTTGTGTTTGCCCTTCCTGTGACGCTCGAGTGGCTGCGAAGCATTCACAACAGTATATGTAAAGTGTTCTTCAAAAGGTCTGAGTTATTCTATTTGATGACGCTTTTATGTGCGTCTCCCAACGTGTACACCACTGGTTGGAAAATGCTATGAGGGCCTGAGGAAAGGAATGGGTTGCAGAGTTTGGTGGACATAAGCTATTCATGGGTGATGATGCGTAGTTTGGCTGTTATTTGCCACTTTACAAAGGGGTGGATCAGCATATAAGTCTGGAAAGTTGCGCTTTTGCGTGCCATTCCTTGCAGTTCTTTCAAGTTGTCAGTTATAGCCAGAATGCTACGTCCCAAGATTCTAAGTTAGATGCTAATAGGTGCAAGCTGGTTGGAGTGCAGAAAAATGGCACGCTCGAAAGCGGTATTGCATAACGCATGAAGCTGTCGCCTTATGGAGCTACAGTTGCGACGTTAATGTTGATCGATTCTAGAACACAGCCGCGAGGGGTGTGCCAGATGCATGCTCTATTAGACAGTTTCTAGTCTGCCAACGCTTTTGACGCACAAGGAGCCACAAATTTGTGAACAGTTAGTGTAAATGTGCATCAGATAAGCAGTGATGTTAGCACCATTGTGCCCCTAGGGATCAAGGGGTTCATAGATCGCAGCCTACTTAGCGTATTTAGTAATCCGGGCCTGGTCCAAGCTGCATAAACTTCCTAAAATGATGCTGAAAAAGGTGTACAGCAAATGAGGTGTAGAGAGAGCGTGCTTTTTAGAGCCAAAGACATGGCATACTGTTATTATTCTTGTTATGTCCTGTGCGGCAAAATATTCCCTACATCAATCTGCCTGTTGCACACGCAGTTTTAAGATGATTAGTCGTCGGTCTCACGAAACATCGGGAGGGAGTATGTTCGTATTCGGGACAGGCGAATCACGTGATCGTAATGCCCAGGAAACATATACTCCTACTGGGTCTGCTTTCTTATTGCGTACAGACGCTGTAAACTTCTGCACATCACAGTTGTCGCCCATCTCGAGCTCTGTTCGAACAGAACAGAACTAGTTTGCACTAGCATTTGCACCATTCCTGATATTCGCCATATCGGGAACGCTGGGTAGAACCAAGAAGAGCTCCACGAACACGGCATGGCAGCTGGGTGTTCGTTCTTCGAACCCCACCGAGTAAGAAGCGTTTCACCGCGCCTCATTAAAATCTTCTTCATTATCCTTGCGCTTCTCGGTGTTCCTCATTAACGTGATCATGCGAGTGAAAAACTGGAAAAGTAACACGAGCTTCATTTTATCTTCTCCATGTCTAAGATTAAAGTTTGTCTTTATGTCTGAGAGGTCCAAGAAGGTTACAAGAGGTCCAGAAAGCAAGAAGCACGTGGCGATAATGACACTCGCTGTCGATGGAATCTAGCAGACAAACGAACGAAGGCACACAAAGGAAGCGCGTGGCCAAAACTGCCCGATTCCCATCGGGGCAGCTAAACGATACCTGTCGGAAATTAAGGTCTTTGCAGAGGAACGCAAGTGACCCACACTAGAAACCTAGGATGAGCCTCAGGAGGAAAAACCAAACGCGAATCAAGCGCAAGTTAGGTGCAAGATGGTCAAGGCCAACTCGAAGACACGGAAAAGGCGGGCAGGCGGGCACAAGTTGAGATATGGCGGCCGTGGAGCTTTGCAGGAGGAACTTCACCCCGTCCATTTAATCGTCAATATCCTGAAGGTTGGGGCTGAATATTATTCGTTTCTCGAGGTACTTTGCAAGGTCTTAAGAGGGGCGTATGCTGGTAAAGATGCATGATGATCGATACGGCGCGTATTTTTCCCCGGAATATGGTCTCAGACTCTCATTTCTAGGCATTGCAAACAGCCTTTAGTTTGCTGTGAAATAAAAGATTTCGAAACACGACTATTGTCGACGCTCCTGCATGCGTCGCGTGGCACTGAGTGCATAGTAAATTTCATTCAACGTTTGGTTGGTTGTCTGGTTGCCTGTTTTTCTTAGTAGCAACGAACCAACGAAGCATTCCATGTGCGAGAGTCCTGACCACGTGGGAGAAGTTACACTTCAGCAGCGTTGTTCGAGTTTCTATCATTCTGCAGAGATTGTACTTGTTTTTGTGAGGCGGAAGTGATTTCTTAATGAAAATATGTCGGTGGAACGCGCAAGTTCAAGATCACTTTCTGGCGGCGCGAGGAAATTTCCAGCCCTTAATCCCGAAATACGTTGAGGGCAGCATAAATAGCAGTATTCAGGGAATAAATGAAGTGGACGTACTCTGCCCCAAATAAAATACTTGGTGAGTGACACGCCAATAAAAAAACAAATGAAAAAGAAAGAGAGAAATCAGAAAAGTACAGGGCGATTGCGCGACGTGGCTTTCAGAGAAATGCGCAGAAATATTCTTTTCTTAACGAGGGGGGCTCTTACTGATAAAATATTCACTTTGAGATGTCGTTGCAGTTCCCAACTGCGTCGTGAACAGTGTTGTACTAGTGTAAATAGTGCTGATAAAACTAAAGGTACAACTTTGCACCGGTCGTTATCAAATGATATCAAACTTTTCAAACAAGCATTTCTGCGAAATACGTGTCCTGCACTCTAAAAATTCAGAATCATATCATTTACTGATGTGACTGGCGAAAATCGGTGGGTGTCCACCTTTCTGTGTCACATATGCAGTTATACCAAGTGACAAAAAAGGCGTACGCCCACCGCCAAACAGAATTTTCCAGTGCTTTGATTTGTTTAAAACCTTACGGGAGGAATATACTTCGACCATCTTATCTTGTCCAATCATGCTTCTCGCATAAGACTTTCAACAAAACTAAGCATTGGAAAATACCATTCTGTTTGCTGGTTGGCTCTAAGTGCACTACTTCTTCCCACGCAAACCGAAGGGAAGATAACAGTGGGGCGTGACGAAGCCAGCGTGCCAATGGATGCAGCGCTGCCTCTAAAAGCAGCCGTGGAAAGTGAGCAAATTGAACATTTCAGTAAATCGGTAGCTTATATCGCACTGTAGTTAATCAATGTATTGTACACACGGCACTTCAATTCTAGCTACGCCAAATAACACGTGAAGCTCAAAGCCACGTAAAGCATGAGGCAAAATGCTCCCCGTAAACTCTGCGCACAACTTCCCGTAAATCACCTTCAGCTCTGTCGGATTAAATTTGCGACGCCATCCTCGAGGCGGGTTTTTACCTGGAAACAGGCGGCACTCGGGTAAAGACTGCCGTAGAGTGTGTGTTCCTGGTGGGTGCTTGGTACGCTACCGAAGCTGAAAAGGTCAGAAAGCACGTTAGATTGCGACTGCCGTCTCTTGGACCAAGCACCGCTAGTTATCTTTCATACTGCTTGTCATTTCGGGGTCGTTGTCTTCGTAAGTCATAGTTCTCTTCACCTGTTCGGTACAGAACATAATCGTGATATGCCATGATAAGCTTGTCACATTCACGGTAATGCGCGTGGAAGTTTTTTATGCCCATTGGTCAAATCAAAATCGAGCATAATTTTCATATGGATCCGGCAAATGGGATGGTGCAGATTGCAACTTGGATTTGTATTTTTGTTGCCGAATGAAATTTGCTTTCACGAGCGGATTTATGAAAACATGGAGGTTGGCGTGGGAGGGGGCTTGATTTACCTTACGAAACGTATAGAGTAGTATGAACATCGTAACAAGATACCCGCGCCAATTATTCCGATAGAACTGATGAGAGCGCCGTCGGGCAACATGAATATACAAGATAGTCCTACCTTTGTCACGTATCAGCACTGAGTTCACCTGATCTTTTTCGTGCGTGGTTCCACAATTTTTCTTACCTTCGCTACAATATTCCGACAAGGGGCGTGGGTAAATTCGTAGCCAACTAGCGTGTGACGTCTGTAGCCCTGTCGCAAGCAGTACAGTTTTGGCCTTCTAGGTACGGCCTTCTGGGCTCGTCGGAAAGCGGAAACGAATAAAGAAATATCGCCCTCTCAAACGCACTCACTTAAAATAAACTGATTTATATATCGATGAACTTCTGGTCCCACCCAGACAACCACGGATGTCCCCTGGATATCCAAATTTGGTCCGAACGTCAACGTCCCAGTTCGGATATCTCTATAACATACATACAACATTAGAAAATTGATGTCATTTCACAGATATCCCAGCAATGTCCCACAGATTGTGGAAAACAGATATCTCTTTATGGTCCATTCCATAACGTCTCACGGATGTCACATCTGGGCTGTCATCTTGGTATGGAGCAACTTGCAACCGACGTATTTGTAATGAAGGCAATGTTATAGTCAAGTATAAAAGTAAAGTCAGTGGAAAACACGTGACTATCTATCTTACCGTTCGGTTCGGTGCGAAATAAATTTAGTTCACCCATTTTCCGCTCCTCACACCTGAGAAAGCTTCTGTGCGCAACCTCACACATGCTTGTCTTTGTGGTGGTGGCCCCATAATGAACCAGCAAGTGACAATTAGTGAAGTATCTATCCTTTTGCATGCACTGACTGGGTTACGGTGTGTGCTGTTCTGACGAATAACATTCATGATTAATAGTCTTAAGCCTTCTAAATCTGACACATATTACAATTTACCATATAATACTTTTAATACGCAGGTAATATTATCAGATATTTAGTAGGCATTTTCACGTTAGTTTTTTTTTAAATTCGCATCAGTACCTTTTACTAGTATATTTAAAGTACATATAAATTTAATAGTGTACATTATTATTCACATTAATTAATAATTATATTTAATAACCATTTCCATATTTGCTAGACTATAAACACTTCTGCAGGTTACTCACATCAGCAGAATAAATATATAAATCAGGAAGAAATATATAAATAATCGCTCTGGAGTGCGCATTTTGGAAAACCCAAAGGAGATATAGAAAGAAGCTATATCTAATTTACGTGCCCAATATCTACGGTTGGACATATTGGGGAGTATTAGTGAATCGTTTCCACACTCACCGTTCCGTCCCGGTTCATGGCCAGCGGCATTGCGCATGCGCGCCACGAACGGTTTGCCTGCTTGGAAACGGTTGCGCCGATTAGGGGCGCTGGAACGGTTTGTGTAGCAAAGCGAACGGTTTGCGACAAACAGGGCTGCCAACGAAGGTTTACCAATGGTGCCTTGTGTCGCGCGAGACTGTGATCCCAAGCGGCACAATGTACTGAAAGTCGGGTGCAATAGCGGTGGTCGTCAGGTGTCTTATCTTTTTGTCGCTGTCTTTCTGACGTGCCGCGAACTTCAAAAGCAAACTTGATACATCCGTCCACCCCTAATGCACCCGAGCTTCAGTACTTTGTGCCGCTTGGGATGACCCTCGCGCGCACGGGACAGCGATGCTGCGCTAGAAGCACCCGGAACGGTTGTATCGCGGTTCACTAAAACCCCTCGTATCGCGCGTACGGTTGCTGTGAACGGTTCGTCGGAACCGTTTATTTTTAGAAACCGTTGCCGCTTCTTACGGCTCACTAAAACTGCCTATTGTGGATGTCTATATGACGTGCAAAAGTGTTGATTCCGAAAAGCTCCGCGACGTCCAAAATCAGTTACTACGAATATTTGCGGATATCCGTGGGACATTTGAATATCCAGCTGCGATTGTTGTGTGGATATCCAGTGAATATTCGTGGTTGTCTGGGCACTAACAAAAGCACTGTCAGCATCACAGTTTCGAATTTCAATAGGGCTTCAACTCCACATCTTTATGAATAAACGTGATGCAATCAGTATCCGGTTCACATTATGAGAGAAAAGGTGATGGTTGGATTCACCCAGATAATTCAGGATTCAGTTCAATCCCTACTTCAAGCGGTCACTAGGAATCTCAACGGCATGTCCTCCGTCTTTCCGTGTCTCCCAGTCCCCGTCTTCTGTACCAGTTTGCTTTGTACAGTGCCTGTGCTTTCCAACTGTTACTTTGGCGCCAGTGTAAGCCGTGGAGTCGAGTTACGCTCCCTAAGCTCAAAATATAGCCAGGTTTAACATAAACCGTTATTTGAAATCCACAGCAGTGGATTAGGCCGCGAATAACGTTGAGTGCTGCCACGGCAGTATCGTCCTTTACGTTGCCTGTAAAGCGTGCTTTGACTGCAGAGCTCAGCTATACGCAGGAGAAGCGAACTGAGTCAGCACGGCTGTAGTGTTGGAATAGTCGACGCGACCCCGCGTATAGCGTGCTTCCTTCCGATGTTATATTGTACCCGAAATATGTCGGTTCGACAAAGAAATCGGAGGAAAGGGATAGGTGCATATCAGTGGATTATTATCATTCGAACGTTTATTGCAAAATGAAAGTACAGCTGTCTAATCACTGTCCTCTGCAACCCTGTTCGCTTGTTAGAGCTCGAAACAACTGGACGTCCCGAAGTGCACAAAGCACAAGTTGCGCGCTTTTTTTCTTTTACTTCAGCTGCAGTACGTGTGCGAAACAACTTACGACATCTCTGCTCCAAGTAGATCGCTGCTAGATGTGCAAGGAGTATATATATTTGTTTTTCGCTTGTCTCTTTTTCTTTTATTTGTATTATTGAGAAGTGAGTCCTAATTCTAACGGAGGGTATGCATTAGTTACAACCTAGCTTGCTGTAAAAAACAGACAAGGCTCATGATAGAAAAATTAAAAGAACATGAATAGGGTATTTTTATGGAATATTTATTTCACACATACACAGCCAACAAAGTGCAATGGACATACAGTGAACAGTGAGTGAATGCTTCATTATGGGCTCAATATACACTATATATACTATGTAACACTATATACACTATGTAACAATATGTAACATGAGTGGACAACGTGCTGTGTAATGTACAAAAAACGGGACAAGTGGTTGACATATCTACAGGATTGCGTCACAACCCCAAAAATATGTCAAGCATCTCACGTACTAGACACAAAACATAGAAAATTAGGTTCTGCAGGACAACTAATTCTAATTCGTCGAGTAGTTGATGAAACACATTCATACGTGTAAAAAAAAAAATAGTGTTGCTCAATAAGCAGTATTTTCAGCGCAATTCGATATACGAAATTCGTCCGTGGCGGGCGGCTTCGTCACTGGCCGCTGTACGACATTGCGGCGTTATCTGTTAGATACATTCTCATTCGCTGCGAAGAATTCGGCTACAAAGACGGCGAGTCAGCATTCCTCAAGCGCTCATTCTCAAGTGCTCGCAAGTGTTGAGTACGTTGCGCTCTCCCCTGTCCTCTCGTTTCCCTTCGGCAGGTGGCCTATACTGATGACCTTAATTGACGCCACCTCTCAGGAAGTGGAGGCAGATTTGACGTCACATCAGGACACGCTTCTTTTGTGACCATGACATCTGTCTTTCAACCGAAGGAGAGGATTTTCCGATCACGTAGTTCAAATGGTCCCTCATGCGCTCTATGCGCACTTTATTTTTAGCATGAAAAGGTATGAAAAAAAAAAAAAATTCGCACAGTTTTAGAATGCTCCTTTAAATAAAGCCCAGTGGTAATAGAAGTTGCCATTATTCGTGGATGGATTTAGAGTTCAGTCGTGGATCGGCCACGTATCGAGAAGATTATCGGGAAAGAGCACGTAACGGTCCTCATAGCCAAAAAATTCTGTCGTCACATACATGTACAATGTTTTGCGCGGTTATGAATCAGATCTGAACATTGGGATCGTATAGGTTTGATACGATTCTGAAAACACAACATTTCGTGTAAAGTCCCACTTTAAAGTATCCTAATACGGGTGTATGGAGTCCACTGCAGGGTCATTCACGTAGTTTCATAGTTCGAGTGATTTGTTTTTTGCTTCTGACATGACCAAGATGGGTCGCATAATATTAAAAAAGAACTACTCTGTATATTGATGTAGTATATAGTAAGATATACGACGGCTGGTATAGTGCTACTGGGGTCTCAGCGAGTACACTCTTTTCCGATAATTTTTTTTCTTGACTTTAATAAGACAGAACATCATTTTCAATATCTGACAGTGCTGCTTGCATCGATTCGAAGATATATTCGATGATGAAGTAGCACCATATGCAGCACCAGGACGAATGGATATCTTCTATGTTTTTCTAAATGCGCGCTCCTTTCCTATGCGTCCTTCTTTTTTTTTTTTTTTTTTTTT
>JARGYV010096616.1:0-12926 GCA_029532675.1 Ornithodoros moubata
TTTTTTTTTTATTATTATTTCTTGCATACGCGGAAGCAGAATGCGAAGTCGTGTCGGGGAACAGACGAAAGTCATCGGTCTTCGAAAATATTTAAATTCAATTTCATGGAACTCTGCTCCACGTAATTTGGAAAAGTTTCGTTCCGTTTGTCCCGGCGCTGTCTTTTGTCACGCACCTGTAGTGCTTCGGCTGCCGTTGTGGCGGCATATAAAACTTAGGGGACCGATTCATCTTGGGCCGACTTCGCAGAGAAAGGCATCGAAATTGTGTCATATGACTACTAGAAAAAGACGAGGAAGAAACTGTGCCAGTATACACTTTTAATGGTACACTCTAAAAACCGTTTCCAGCAAATAGGGCCAGTAAAAGCTATCATTCGGAATAGCTATTGATTATCACCGTGTTATGCGGTGAAGTTCTGTTTTTAGAGTGTAACAAGAAGTCAGCGGTGGTGCGAAAAATCAAGCTAGCGGTAACCGAGCTCGCGTCAGATCGATAGAAAGTTTCTTGACGTGTTCGAAGTCTTGTCTCGGAATACCGCTGTGCGTGTGTTCATTTCTCGAGTCTGTGTTCGTGCGTAGCGCATGTTTTCTTTTCATTTACGTTCACGGAAAGCAGGAGCGTCATTACATTCAGCGGTCTGCAATCCATGCTGTTAGAGATTAGTCGCTAGACAGCTTAGCGCCAGGGTACGTTCTCGTTCGTTACAGTCAAGAGAAACGCCGTAATTAATGGCGCCATCTTCTAGGCCTTCCTTTTCTTGGGTGTCCTTCCCGGATTACACGCCGCCGCATCACAGAGAAGTGCGCAAAGATGGAACGAACGGGGCCGAGAATAGGGTACCGTGGTTTTTGTTTCTTGTCGCCTTTGTCTGTGTGCCTTCTGCGCCACAGATGAACTCGAAGCTAATCCTGGCGCTGTAAACCTTCGGGTATACATGGAGGAAACTTATACTTGAAGGAAAGTTCTTGCCTGGCAAAGGAAAAGTAATGCAGCTCGATCTCTTCACATTACCACTGACTGCTGCCTGCCTACTTTATGGCATCTGCAATGAGGTTGGATTGGCCAGATTTGAAGCGTGGGATTGGACTGAACGGGATTTTGTTCAAACAAACAGGAAGACGTTGACGCCATTCTTCTACTCCCCGTGGCTACTCCTTGCCAGTAATAAAAAAGTGCACGAGCAAAACACGCGGGCTCTACATTTCACGTGCATTACAGAAGAAAAGAAAGCAAAAGTCGTTGAAGGGAGAAGCGTTATCGATGTCTTGTTGGCTAGTTGGCTTCTCCGTATTACGCTTTCAAGTTCCGTTTTTAGAGTGCTACCTCATCTGCACCGGACGTTCAGTTCAGCAAGTTTTGCCTGCTGTCAAGCTTTTTTTCATTTCTTTATTTTGTACACGACGACCTGTTTAAGACCTATGCCATTCGAATCGCCATAGTCGAAAATGGCACACTGCGAATTTTTTTTCGCTGAAAACGCACCTGATATTAAGTTAAACGAATTAAACTGATCCGACCACAACATTCGGTACGTCTGCAGGTTCAGGAGTGTGCTATTGGACGAAAAGTGCAGCGAATCGAGGCAATAGAAGCGTACGACGGCGCGCCGGGTCTTACTCAAATTTTAGTGTGAGCATTCGCCCGCAAGAAATGCGAGCGCTGTGATCGCGCGCGCAAGCCAATCACAAGAGCGGGAGACTCCGCGTTTTCCACCACTTCCTGCTGACGTCACCCCATGATGTTTTTTTTTTATGTAAGAACGGAGAAAGATGATAAAAACACGTGACATCCGTCGTCTGCTATATCTTCTATTTTGCTAAATTTCTCAGAAACTATTGCGCTTCTGCCGATGGGCTTTCGATGCCGTCTTACATTAATTAGTAGTAACGATTCTTGTTTCACTAAAGTTTCGAAAACGACCTTTCTGTACGAGACTATCCTTTTAATGGAAGTGCATCGCCCCGAACGCCAGCACCGTAAGGTTAGATCGTTGGGCTGGTTAATGTTTATGGCAAGACGCTGGAGGCGTCCGCAGTATACATAGTGCGCTCCGTGGTGTGCTTCGCTTGAGACACCGCAGGCGTGTCAATGCAGGTGGCCGCTGCTGCATCTGAGGGGTATGAAAATAGAGTTCTCCAGATGCATCGATTATGATGCAAGCGGACCGTTCGGTCGGCGACCCTTACTCCTGTACCGCCCCAGGTGGGACCCGTTGTGTTCAGACAAGGCTTCGCTCAGCACATGGGCCGCATGTTTTTAGCACTGCGTAGAAGGGACGGTGTTGTCGTCTTCGTGTAGACTGCGTCGCTCGGCGAACGAGACGTGATTTCACGCCGTTTAAATGCGGATGTTTAAAGTGTGCGTGAGTGTTCGGGGCTGGAAAAGTTGTTACGAAGCGTGCGTGTATCCTGACGGTTATTCTTGCACGTAGACAGAAGTGTTGATGGCACGTGACTCAGGTGACTACAGGAGAGGATGAGGCCTTTCTTTCGGCGTGGTGGAAGCAAGCCAGTTGTTTTCCTGAGCTGTTCGCTAATACTTATCAATGTTTCGTTAATTTTGCTGCGCATGTTTTCCGGACACGCGACGGATGCGCGCTGTTCTTGCTCTTGCTGACCGGGAAATGGGTGAATGCGAACTGGTGTCCATCTGGTACCAGTATGCTCGTCCCATAAGGTTTTCAAGAAATCTAAGCACCGGAAAATATTCTGTTTGACGGGTGGCGTTAAGGGCACTCCTTTTTCCCACGCAAACCCAAGGGGAAATAACAGTGTATCTTATTATCAGAAATACTTGTTTCATGCTCGCATGAAACGTCGCAGCCTTCGCTGATCTGTTTGCGTGGCGCTGATGGGCCAGGGGTTCAAGTTGAGGCCGGCGGTCGGAACTTGAGCATTTCGTGTGCGCTTATGTAGCACTTAGCACAACTCTGCGTCATAAAAAGTAGATACGCCCGCAGTTTTCTACCTAGTCAACAAGCAGATGCCGCTATCGATGGTGACTGCTTTCTGTCGAGCCTTGCTGTGACGTTCCGCTGTTGGAGGGAGAACCTTATTAAAAAATGAATACGTATCCGCATGATATTAGAGCAACTCGCAGTCACCTTTTCCTCGGGACATCCATATCGCATTACTATTATCGAGGCGGGGGAGCAGCGCATGCAGTCGGTTGGCGTCCACGCTCTCTGAGAGGACAGACGTCTCCGTTGCAGTTGGCCAGTCTGACTCTCGTGCTTTCGCGTCGCCACACGCTGTTGTGGCCTATCGCTAATCTTCGCCCGTGTCACAGCAGTCAGTTTTGATTCTGCTTCGCGTAGTTCGTTTTTGTGACAGATAAGGTGACCAGCTTTGGGGATGACGGTTCATGTCTGTTAGGCCTCTTCATTTCCGAGCTTCTCGATTGTTGAGAAGGAGGCGGATCTGTCATTCACGAGTCAGATATTCGAAGTGTGAAGGAAGTGTGATAGCTTCATCCACCCGTTCATCTCGCGTGAGAGGTTCTTAACACACTTGGCTCGTGCGCTCCCTCTGCCCGTCGTGTCGACTGATTTGAATAAGCGCATGCCTCCTTGATACCTGTCCAAGTAATTGGATGTGACATTGCCCCCTCATAGCCGGTTAGTGTAACGTACATGTAATTATCATGCAGCATAAGCAGTCGAAGGTTGGCTGTACGCGTTCATTGGCGGGAGGCTTCCGACTTCATTCATGGCAGCCTTCTCAATGGGTAGGTGATGCTCACAGGACTCAACAACAGCTCAGACCGCTTCGATATGGCATTGGGGCAGTCATCATGCGTGAACTTTGGCTGCGCTGGGTGTTGAAAATGCGCTATGTACTTAGTAAAGAAAGAACAAAATTTACATAAATCTAGTACTATATGTATATACATAGCTCGCTTCCCTCGTGCGAATCTGAAAAGCTACATGTTAGTTTAACGTTGACACCGACCGCCCAAGACATCTGTTTCATATTGAAAATTAAGTCGGAATTATTGAATGGGAAAAGAACTGACACTATGAAACTATGTGGCGGTGGCTCCAGGTGTATGTGGCGCATAACCAGCGAGGCGATAGGCCAGGAAACTATGTGTTGACGAGTGCTCGTTGTTTTATTGGGGCCGGGGTGTCGATTACATACAGCATACAACATGCTTTGTCCACCGTAGTTCCGAAGGCAATTCTTAAGTGCTTAGCGGGTTAAGTGTTTATTTTGGAATGCGGGTTTTGTGAATATCGTTGATGGAGTGTCATGGACTGCGCCTCATGGAGATTTGAACGACGCCGTCTAAATTTGAATCTTCATACCCCGGATGTCGGGACATCTTGGCGGAGTTATTTCTGCCGAAATGCCTGGCAATTAAAGCTCGCAAGAAGAAAAAAGAAAGCGAGTAAAAAGACACGAAGGTGCTCATTTGCATCCGCGTACGTTGACAACTTGCGCGGTGTGGCACCAAAATACCCGCGATTTTTTTTCTTCTGTTCCGGAATTGGCACTGTGGCCTTCGGCTGCGTCCCCTCCTCAAAGCGGCACACCGTACGAGTTACTACCTTAATGAACGTAAGAATTTATATCGTTCCTGCTTCAAAGTAAAGATTGACGTTGTATGCTCAGGTCTCCCTTCCGATCCGCGTCCTGATCTTTCGCCGAGAGGTGACCGCGGAATGAGGTTGGGTTGCCGTCTGTCCTGTGGGGTGCCTTGGTCGTCAAGGAACCCCCACGCTTATTTTTGAAACCGATGTGGTTGGACCTTCGGACTGACCCATCTCACAGTTGGCAATACAAGATTGACGTTGTATCAAGAATGACCCTAAACTGGCTAATTCAGTGGACCAGGGGCAAATTTTTCACTTTCGCGCTATAAAAACAAACGGAACAGGGAACAAACAAAAATCGGAATTCAGAATACTATCGTTCACTCATATGTGTAGCGAAAACCAGAAGGCGGGAGAAGAAAGCCCCAAAAACCGAACAGGGGATTCCGAGTCAAGAGTGACAAGGCACTCGTGAACTCCGACAGCTCTTGACGCGCTTTCTTCCCAGCTCACACGGGAAGGTGTCTTCACTTCATGCTTTTCTGTCAGTTCCCGCTGTTTGTGTACCGTTCGTGGGGTCGTCAGAGAAAGGTGAACTCTTACGTGAACTTGTTCTATCATAGTGGCAACAGCAAGGAAGACTCATTGCTTGTGCTCAGCTGTTTTCGTCATTATGGGCAACGGGGTTCGCTTTTGTTTTCACTATGTACATGAGTGTTATGAATTGAAAACCCTCTTTGACTTTCGTGCTGGTAGGATAATTGTGTAGTCACGGGCGTATGCTCATACACTGTCATTTTCTCTTCGGTTTGCGTGGGAAAAAGTAGTGCACTTAGCGCCAACCGTCATGGAGAATGTTATCTTCCAGTGCTTAGATTTGTTGAAAAACCCATGGGAGGAGCATTCTTGTCCAAGTATGCCAAGTATCCTGTGTTCTTCGAGTGTGTACAGTCTTCAGATGTTGATCGATGACGCGATTCCTGTCAGAGATTCGCTGTACTCTATTAAAAAGGCTTCTGCGAAAAACGTGACGCAGCGTTTACTAGATCGTGAGAATGAACTTAATCGCGTGTTGCACTCGGACGAGGAAAGGCTGCTGTGTAATGAGAATGTGAACACAAACAGGCGATGATTTGAATCTAGAACAGGATTACTTCCTCTTACAGTCGTACACCGTTTTTCAGACCGATTGTAATTCCGCCATTTTGCCTGGTGCAAAGGGAACGCCATCTTCACGATGCTCGCTGTGAAGTCTCCAATACTATAGATTCGTGCCCTTGATTATTTATTTCGTCTCTCGAGATACGTAAATCGTCTCAGCAGATCCCGGAACCAGTTTGGTGTTTCTCCCGACGACAGCCCGAAGGAAGGGTGGTGGAATAAAGTTTGGCTGCATGCTAATAAGTCAATTTGAGGAAGCCCTCTGCCGTGATGAATAGCCGCTTCGATTGTCGTTCATTCCGACCCACAGCGTGTCACATCTTCGTGACCCGAGAAAATGGGTTGGGAGCTCTCGGTCCTGCACCGTTGACGCTGAAGGAAAGAACTCGATCCTGCTGAGTGAAGGTGGCCAATGTACAGCGACAGGAACCTCTGTGGCGAGGTGAAGATTCTTGCTTACGATGATGCTTGCTTCTTGAGCACTCGAGCCCTGTTCCTTCATGACCGAGGCAGAAATGCTTCTTTCCCTAGAAGAAGCAATCTCTATGCGGAATACCGTTTTTCACAACATATTTTTTCCCGTATTGCTTGATCGGAACCGCGCCACTATCAGAATCGATCGAGCATACTCAGTCGCTAACCTAGCACAGTAACTAGTGAAGAACGAAGACAATTGAGAGAGTCTCGTTTAAAAACTTTCTCGTTGAAGTCAAAAAGAATTAGCGAGGACACAACCTGCTCAATTGACAATTCGCCCGCGAAATCCTGAAAGCTAGCAGTAAAGCGCAGTCCTACCTGTGGCGTCGCTCGTGATCATAGTTGTTTCGCAACGTAAACTCACGAATTATTATTTTTTTTTTCCACCGAGTTTAGGTAACATTAGTAAGATCTTGAACGTATACGAGATCGTGCCCGCTGAGCAACCTAGTGGCGAGGTTAAACAGTTGTCCTTGACAGCGAGCTGCTCCTTTTAGCGTGTATGTAGCGGTGCCCGTGCTGTGTCATGCCCTGGGCTTGGCGGAAGATGCGTTACCTCCGAGATCACACGGGAAACCGCCTTGGGTGAGACAGTCTCATTCGACCGGTCCTTCCTCCAGTGACGGCTCTATATACATACATACATACATACATACCTATGTATTATAAGCGTGAGAGTGACCTTGGAAACTGCACCAGGAAAGCGGAAGCGACCGTCCAACGCATTCTCTCAAACAGCAAACGCACACACAGCGCTCGTCGATCATCAATTCCATGTTGAATGTCAGGGACGTGGCAGGGTCAGCAGTGCGGTCGGTTGGACCGTGGAGATAATGCGCCAGATAACTTATGCAAGAATAATACCTGTATATAATTGTACAGTACGTGCGCTGTTGTTGTTGTTGTTATTGTAAAGAATATCGCGTAGACGTTAATCTCTTAATAGCCGGGACTGGCTACCCCTCCAAGCAGCACAATGTGCTGAACGAGTGGACGGTTGTATCTGTAGTTCGCAGCATGCCAGAGAAGCAGCCACAAACAGATAGGACACCTGACGATCACCCCTATTGCACCTGCCTTTGAGTACATTGTGCTGCTTGGACTAGCAGTCTAACAGCCAGTCACAAAGATAAAAGAAAAGAGAAAACAATGACAAAACAAGCTCTTCTTTCTTTTCGTTAGCTCGGTACAGTTGGCGTGTTTCGTCGCTGCCAAACAAACAGTGTGGGGAGGCATAAAGGGTGGCAGCTCAAGCTGTACGCTGTTAGCGCTCATCAGTGTTATCGGGAACGTGGCCAGGGCCTCATTCATTTTCATCAGGCATCGCTTTCAGCGTGTGGGTAAAGCGACCACCGTCTACAATTAGTTATCCCATTGGATCAATTAAGTGTATGATAAGTGCGCACATTATGGAATGAGATCTGCTCTCGCGAAGGCCTTGAAAGGGTGTGTCTGTAGCAACGGGCGTGGATGGTCCGTAGTGTGGCTTCTATTGGCAGTACATATTGTTTTATTTCACTGCGAGGCCGGGAGGTCACCTGGGTAGTAACCGCAACATCAGCTGAAACCTTCACGACAGGAGTTTTCGAATCAGTGTTTGGTGTTACTTTGCGGGGAAGTTGTGTCTATAGAGGGTTGAAAACCGTGATCGACCGCCCTTTCAACGTAGCACACCTGGACAACTTTTTTTTTTTCTACTTCATGGGATCAGTCACGGCAAGTGTGTTACGCCCCCCTGCGGCGTCCATCGCCTTCTCTGACCTGTGATCACTGCAGCTCAGCCTGTCTTCTGCACGTGGGAAAATAAACACTTGCTGTGAGCCCGTAATTGCCGGAAAAGATGAACGCTTTGGAAGTGTCTAGGGGGCGGAGGTGCATGTACAGAGGTTACTGAAGACCCCCCACTTTGGCAGGCAATCCCTCAAGATTGCGTGGGTGTCTGCCGGTGACATATGAAGTGGAGACACGTGTCACGCGACCGCTCCTCGCTAATTGGTCGTTTTCTCGGCGACCAAAGAGATGCATTCTAGGCTGGAAGGAAGTAATGCGTCTTGTAGCTAGCCGAGTGTGACGCGTCCTGCGTTAGGGTTGTTTGTCCTGCTCTTCAGCGACGTCGTTACGTCCACTACTAGCACTCGCTGGGAGAGAAACAGACAGGGGTTGCTGAGGATGGGATTTTGGAGGCAGGCCTGTGTGTAGTTGATGGTTTTCGTCAGTGTCCATGTTGGTTCTGAATCCAGTGCGGGTGCACCTTGCTATGTGACAAACGGTGTTACTATATTGGTTGCAATCGTGGGTCTCCAGTGTTCTGAGTGGGAGTAAGACACGATGAAAGGGTTTCATGCCAGCATCAAAGCGGGGTGTGGGGATGTGATTGTCCTTGTTCCGGTTCTTCAACGTCGTCCAGTTGACATGCATGTATTGCGATCTGCTCTTTGCCTTGTATACAATCTCTGACCGGCAGTCAAAGGGTGTTGTCGAATCCCCCTGGTGGCACACTTTTCATCGGTTGCTTTTAAAGCGATCTTGTCCGTCAGCGGGTTTTACGTTCACAAAATCAATGAGAAATAGGGGTAAGACGCATTAGTGCCTGCTTCCTGCCCAGTCGACTGTAGTTAGTGAGAGGGGCATAATGTGTGAAATGCGAATAGCTTGGCTGGCATTTCGTTCCTTCAAAAAATGTCTTGCGCAGCTCGTTCATACCGAACCATTACGTCAAGCACTCTTTGGCATTGCTCGTTAGGAACGTCAATAATGGCCTATACGCCCCGCGTTGGGAGCGAGGCTAGAATTTTCAAGAACAAGACTTCAATCCAACAGAGCGGTCCGTGAGTGCATAATCAAAAGCCCAAATTAACCATAAAATAGACAACACAAGGAGAAGGAGAAATTTGCTTATGTTATTTACAGACACACTAACAACGGAGAGCAGCAAAAATGCACAACCACAAAACGACGGTCGTTCTTACACAGTACATAATGCCCACACAACATATAAACAGTCGTGAACAGATCTAGGAGCTATTGCTGAGCTCAGCTGATACTGCGTTTGGAGCAAAAAAAAAAAAAAGGTATCAATTCTGGTCACTTTGGCCATCGAATTGAACCGTCCATGTAGCTAGCTGCGATCATCGGCACGTCGTAGTTCCTTTTTCCTGGGGCAAACTTTGGGTCACCACCAATATCAGTTCCGTGTGCCTGTACTTGGATGCTTCAAAAGAAATCTCACGGCAAATACTAGTCAGATGCCGATTCCGACAGGAGCGGGAAAATTGGCAATTTCCCATAGAAAAGCATGGCGACCTGAAATGTAAAACTCGTCGCGAGACTTTTCAGTTTCACTCCCAACGTAGTGCATGCAGTCCACTGGAACAAAACACTTTTGTGTTATCAGTCTCATAGTCGACTCCAAATGGCTGGTTTCTAAGACCAGTTTATCCCATACATCACGTATTGTTGACGACAACAGACCCGATTAAGCGGCAGGCCTTGAACAGCTGAACATCGCGGTTGTCTTGCAGCATTCGCAAGCATCATTTGTTAATCAATAACGATTGCAGGGCGTCAAGCGCACACCTCGATGCACGCCAGACTCGTCCTGGGATAGAGGTTCCTTCAATC
Organism: Ornithodoros moubata; assembly: GCA_029532675.1. Lineage (NCBI taxonomy): Eukaryota > Metazoa > Arthropoda > Arachnida > Ixodida > Argasidae > Ornithodoros > Ornithodoros moubata. The sequence continues at coordinate 9,798 of JARGYV010096616.1, forward strand.
ATTCTTCTTCTTTTTCTGTTAGGAAGGGAACGGAGGGTGACGTGGAAGCCTTTGTAGAATGGTAATCCTCTTACGAAAGTCATTGTGCAAGATTTCCGCCAAGGCCAGCGTATGGTGACCTTGGTCCGGCTCCCGGAGCTAAAATGCAGGAGGAGCCCCATAATGTCCTCCCACAATTCTTTCTGTGTGCATTAATGGGGTTTCTGTGCGTGTTCACAAGTGGCGTATCGAGTTCCTCGTTTCGCGCCGAGTGCTTTTTTATCGAGCGGCAGACTGTTTTTGATTCAGGGAAAGCGGGTGGGTCCTAACGATGGAAAGATGGCGCTAGAGATGTTCGCATTGAAACGCTGTTAGGAATCGAAGAATGGCGTTCTGGCATGCGGACAAGCAGACGATCGCGTACCCGCCTCCTCTCCTTCCTTCCTTTTTCTGTTTATTTCTTTGTTTGTTTTTAGATATTGTGACGCTCCATCAGTGGCGGGCCTTATCATTGTGAAATCTAATGGATATCTCAGTCTCAGATTAGGAGGAACGCGATTTATCGATGAACTGCGAAACAAATCTGGCGTGCGAGTTGGAAACTAAATCAAGAGGCCGTAGCGTCCCGATGCGTCGAGATTAACTAGCAAGTTGCCTTACTCATGTCCATCTATATGTATAAAGCAGGCTAAATACGTACCCGGTGCTGCTTCATAGATACTGTGCCATCCGAACGGATTTTGTTGTTATGTCTGCTTTCTGCACCTCTTCCTACAGTGTAGTTGTAGGCGCGAGCTTTCGTCGGTACCCGGTAAACATGACACAATCCACACGTCGAAGTTTTTTACGTTTCCCTCAAGTGATGGAAAAGCATCGCCAGTGTTCCCGGGCTTATGCATGGCAGGCGGCAGAAAATGAACATGAGCACGGAAGGATCAAATGGTGAGGCTGGAATCTGAGCGGGCGCCGTATATGATGAAGCATGTGTCACTTTAGCTACGACTGCGGGTACGTCACTGACACTGCGTCGTGAACAAAGGCAGAGATCCTCCTTTGTTGATGCACCTAATGCTCCGCCGTTATCCTGGCGGCAAGGTCACGTGGCATTTGCATGGGGCTTGTGGATGGCTTTCAGTGTGTGGCCGCCGCCGCCGCCGCCGCCGCTGCTGCTGCTGGTGCACAGATTACGCAGGACGGGCGCAATAATAGTGTGGCGTGGGAAGCAAACAGAAGATGCTGCAAACACCGTGGTAAGCCTTCTCTACATCTCGCTTTCTCGCTGGAAAGACAGGATGCGTGTTCAGGAGGCTGCTCTGATGATCGCAGATGGCTCGGACTCTGGCTGCGGACAGAGTGGAAGCAGACGAGACTTGAAACGTACAAAGTCAGCAGCTCGCTTGCGTTTTGGCGATCGTTTCGTTGACGTTTCAGGCTGCACCGGGGAAGAACGACGTGGTTCGAGGAGGAGGGCAGGGGAGAGAATGTCGGCATGGGACATTACTCGGAAGTTGTGGGGAGGGTGAAATCGGTTCTAGATTTAGGTTTAGTCGGTTATGATGATGAACCATACCCTTGCCAAGTGGAAGAATCTGTGGACACACGCGAAGAGGCGCACCCAATGACTGAAAACAGGAAAGGTCCACGTTTTCCACCGCACACTCTGCTGCTGGCATTCTGTCGACAGTGTTAACAGGTCGCCTAGAAGTGAAGGGTAATGCCATAGTTGCCTATAACGACGGGTTGGCCGACTTCAGCGCAAGTCTGAGTACCAAATTGATTTTTTATGTGAGTAAACTCTAGCTGCTGAGCAGAGTTCTTCCGCGAGTGACGTACATTAGCTACGATGTGCCCTGTACTGAGACCAGAATGCAGCGATGTCAGTCTGTCAAAACGTTCATCAAGGAAGAAGAATGTCTCGGAATGCAATTAATCTTCTTCTTCTGAATGAATCTTCTTCTGTGTCTGGTGTGAACAGTATCGGTCGTTTCGTGCATACACGAATTTTTCTGCGTCCAGTCTGTATAATGTGGCAAGAACCTGTTGAGCTGCGTGTGTTCTTTCGTTTTTCCTTCCCGTTTTTTGTATGAAATGAAATGAGATAAAAGTAATGGTTCGGGATGAACGCCAGCTATGAAGGGCTCATGTATATATTTGCGTTTTCAGTGCTAGCATCGCAAGCGTGCAAGCAGAGGGATCCAAGCAGAGCCATCTGCCGCCGTCAGAGCGATACAGTTACTATTTTTGATGTCTCTAATAACCGCGAGCCATGAATAGTCCATATAATGGCGATCATTGTCTTTAGCGCACAGCTTCGGATGTCATCCTCCAGAATGACGCTTACGGTGTCGCAGCCGTCCTTAGTTCTTTTACTTTTGGCAGCGACTAAATACGGCCACGAGAAACTGCAGCTAAAGACCAGTAGGAAAGGGACAGAGACCCCTTCAGCGTTTAGAACTCTTCGTATGTGATCTTATGCGCAGGACTGAGTTTTTTTTGTTTTTTTTTTTTTCTTGTCTGCTCCGGGTGTGCTTCCTGTATGGATGTACAGTGTACACCTAAAGTTATTTGCTCTCTTATTGCTAGGTGGTGATTAGTCGTTAAGTAGTAATCAGAAGTCCTTCACATTCAGTCAGGTCCTCCTCTACGTTGCCGTGGTAATCATCCTACATAATAATTTACCTTGCCAGACACATGGCAGTTGCTGTGTCTATAAATAACAATTTCGGTTATAGCGGTGCAGCATTTTGATTGGATCCTAGACGAAGTCATGAACGCAGTGCACAAATGCCACGTTATCGTATGCACTCTCGATTCACAATAGTTGTGCCGCATGTCTGCATATGTGGCTCCATCTCGGGATCATTTAACGTGCTTCGGAAATCTCATATACGCGGTGCCAGAAACAAGGTGACCCTCCCCAACATATACAGTGAACCCTCGTTAATATGACCACCTCCGTTCCCGCAGATTTTGGTCATAAAGCGAATTGTCATATTAACGAGAAAGCGGTCCAGTGGGGACTAGAGGGTATGCACGGCAGAACAAAACGTACGCATGAGGCTGTACAACAATATCTTTAACAAAATGTCTGTCAACAACGACTCCTCGCAGTGATCAGCTTTTCTAACTGGACAAGAGTACTATCAATCA
>JARGYV010096622.1:0-19629 GCA_029532675.1 Ornithodoros moubata
ACAGTCCCTTGCCGAAAAACCATGCGTTTTTCTTTGTTTTGTTTCTTTTCGGGCGTCTTTCGCGTCTGCGGGCCCGAAAAGAAACATAAATAAAATATAAAAAAGTGGAGGAAGAAAGAAAAGGTTAAACATCTGTCGGAAAGCGCTCTGTACCACTTCATAACCCTTTTCGACAGCCCGTTTCTGCCGTCGACAGCCCGTTTCTGATTCCCCCATAGTCGCTCTAAGTCATGGCTAAAACGCCGTCCTGGCTAATGACTGCAGAGGAGAACGCAGAAGAAAAAGAAGAACCCTCTAAATCTACTGCCAGGAGGCATAATAACTTCTGTCCTGGATGCATAATATTTGGCACCGCCGCACTCTGACTGAATGAACACGATCCTGTGCTATCGCCTCCCTGGCTAAGAGACACATACATGTGGCAACACCGCCACCATAAGTCTCCGCCCTTACATGTCCCCCTGTAATCTTGTCTTCTGTACTACACAGAACCTACCCGCCCCACATTTTGGATGGAAATGTACGACTTGCCAACCGTGTATCATCCAAGAGTGCTCCAAGCAACAATTTGTAACAAAAAAAATAAATAAAAAAAGGTTTCGACTGCACTGTTCATTCGGTGTCGACACGGGCAGCAGAAACTCCGTGTTCATGCATCTCTAAATGTCCCTGGTGGCACTTTTTGCCTTCGTTCCATTTTACAACTTGGCATGTTGTAGAGCGCTTCGGTGCTGGGGTGTATGCCTTACCTGTGCTGAAAATAAGGGACTTGGCTTAACGCACCCTATACGACTCTATGCATTCCGTAAATCTTTGGCGCTCAGTGCATACACTTGGAAATGGCTCGCCTTATGTGAATATCACGCACATTACAGTGGACAAGAATGTCACGTTTGCTTTTTTGATCAGGCATCGGCAAGAACAGGCATGAAACAAATAAGGCACATCTACGGGCAACACTGAATGCGCAACAACTCTCAGAACACGTGCTACTCTTCAAATAGAAACGCAAATAGAAAACGTAGTGACTTGCGAAACCTTTTTTCTTTTTTTTTCATATACGACAGTGTGAATGTGAGCATTGTATTATTATTTTAGGTGGCATCACTCGGTGTTGAGATATTAACGAAGCGTTCTGTCGCCTGAAGTAAAAAGGTGTCACGCCTGTTGGATTTGCGTAAACCCCTCCATATGCACGCTTCCATAACGCCTGTCGGGCGGGACTGAGTTTCTTTGATCCGTGTCCTTAACCGCGCATTCCCTACTTTCATGTGTGTATGTATATGTGAATATTTTGTCATCCATCTCATTAGTTACTCCCAGCGCCATGAGATATCGTACCACATATAGAATGAGGAACACCTGATTCCATTATCAGTACTTGGTGGCATTTCTCTTCTCGAACTCTAAGCCCGTATACAGTAGGTATAGTATGGTAGTACAGATTACCTTGTATTCTTTTCGAGAACGAAATCAATTATATTTCTGTTTAGACGTACGTATAGAACAGAAGCGTAAGACGCGCAACTGTTTATTTCAGCACTGCTGAACACGCACGAAAAGAAACGGTAGCCCATAGGAACGAAAATGAATCCTTTCGCGAAACACTGCGTCATGTAATTTCATGCGCTACAGATGATGTTCTCATGATGTAGATCTTTGTGACTCGCCGACGGTTGGAAAGCACTAATTAGCTACCGACTTTTATTCCGGTCCAAGGCACAACGCGAATATGAGTATCCTTCTGCTAATTAAGCTGTGCCTCAGAATGCATCTAGCGGCAACACATTGCGCAATTTCCTCTTAGAGTTGTTACTGTCACGCATGTACCTTCCGAAAGCTTCAGGAAATAGTTATTTCTAGAAGAATCAGCAGCTGTTCGGCAACTCTCGAAAGGGTTGCAGAAGTTGCTCTTCGCGATTCGATGACTTTGGCAACACGTGCCCTAAAAAAACTTTGTCCTGGTCTTATTTTTAGGACGAAGATCTTGAGAACTGTTACGAATCTCGCCTGATCGTTCAACGCGCGGACGGCGACGATTCAAGAAAATTCACACTGCACGTGGAGAACGACAAGGGAAAAGCGTCCTATTCTGTGGCCTTAGAAGTTCGAGGTAAGTATTGCGTCACGTCTGCTATTGAGTCACTACAAAATTATAATACGGGGCTGCTTCGGAAAATTTTCTAATGACCTTGTTCTGAACCATTGGTCCGCCACAGTTTTTCTGTTTTTTTTGTTTTTTTTGTAGGTTTAGAAACAATTGTGTACGCTGTTTATATTTCCCATTGGTTCATTGTCTGTCTGCGGCACTATTTGGTAGACCATTTATGTCGTTAATAAGCATGCTGCAAATATAGAGTGGAAAAATGCTGTAAGCTGTCTTGACGTGCATACACCGGAACCCTGTCGGACGGAGTCCAGCCAGACCTGCAAGCGACAGACACAGTAGTGTGGGTCAAGCTCGTCTGCGTTTACGTCATGACTCATGACGTAAACGCAGACGAGCTTGGAGGCAAATTCTCTAGTCTGTAAGCTTGCGCGTAAAAAGAAGGTACACACAAGAGATCATAGGTCGGCTTACTATTCCGTTCAGAAAAATGTGCAAATTATTATGAAGACAATATTGCTCCACGATAGACGATTGTGTTCGCGGTTCCCTGGAGAGGTCAACGAATTAATAGAATGCTGCCGAAGTCCGTGATTGCTAGAAAGTCGAGGAGTGCCTGAGTCACACCGTTGAGAAGAGTGGCACAGGATGTCGGTTTTGGGTATTACAGAGCAGACAAACTCATTTTCAGTTTTTCCCGGTGACCGATCTGTTTGCAGAAGTTTAGGAGGAGGTCCGATGTGTTCGCTTCCACGTTACAAATGCAAAAGGCAGTACAGTTGTAAATTGAAGCGATGGGATTCGTGCTCCCTTGTACTCGTTAGATTGTAGTTTCTTCCCGGCGAGTGTAAGAAAGAATTGACTCGCGAATTCCACTGTCGGGTGTACGGAACGTAGGAATATGTTTTCTGGCATCATATTTTCTGGGAAGTGATATGCGTTGCTGGTGCGCAGGCGCCATACCTCTACTCGGCGAGCAGAAAGCTATGCAGAACACGAAGCTCAGTTTATATACGCATACCCAGAAACGCACAGACAACTGGATAACAACGGGACAAGGAGACAACTGGACAACGCAAATGCATATCTATAACTGTTGTCCCCCAGTTGACCTTCTGTATATATTTTAATACCTGCATTGTATGTTTACATGCAGTACTTCATTGCGCACTAGTTGCCTCGATCTACTCCGTCACACCACTGCCGCGCGGAAATTACAAATAAAATAAAAATAAAAAGAGCAGAGAGAAGCTATATAGGTTTAATCCTAGTTCAATTCACATCAAGGCTGACCCTGAGTACCTCCAAGGGGATACTCTTCCTGGAAATGCTGCTCTAAAAATAATCCTGTGGTTTCCTCGTGAACGATACTAGATCCGTACCAAATACGGGTTCATACAACCCCGCAGATTTCTAGAAATAAAACAAAAGAGATGTATGACGTGGTGTGCGGTTCCGTCCAGTTTCGGCATCACACTTTCGCATTCTCCTCGCCAAATTTCCCGATAACAACGTCACAGATGACGTTCTCAACTTATTATCGTGCATAACGCGCCAGCTTCTACTCTACGGTACGGCATGGAGCCCTGGTGCCATCTGTAGCGGAGTCGTTCAAGCTCTTCAACGCACGAACCGGATACTCCTGCCAAAGGCCGCAAAATATGTTTCCGCGGAATCAAATAGTGCGGCAGAAAAACTGCGGTTTGAGTCTGCTCTCCGGTTGCTTCGGAAATATTTCACTAGACCTCGACCAACGCGTTAAAAATCTCGCAAAGCGCTGTCTCAAAATTAGACTTCGGCCTGAAGCCTGCCTTTCAAAGTAATATTCCACCTAAAAGTCGTGAAATATCAGTGACACGTGTCGACAAACGTAACTGTGGGCAAAAAGATTTGTTTTATAGGCTGTGTGTGTTCTACTCTGTGTGACCGCGCGTGCGCACTCTGACTTCTAACCAACTTTTTATGTCTCTTATGTGTCACTTCTAGTTCCCATTTTTGTACCTCAACTGTATTTTTTTTTTGTTATTATTATTATTTCTGTGTATGTTTTGGTGCGTTATTTGTCTTATTTTTGTTCTTTTTATTTCCCCCTTGAATGTACGATCTCTACTCTCAGCTTCGTGTGGTACATGCGTCCTGTTTTCGTTTTCGTATGAGTACACATCCTGCACTCTCAGCTTCATGTGGTACATGAGTCTAGAAATGTAAAAAGTCACTTGTTCTCGTTATTCGACAAAGTGTACAGAGTCAGATTAATAATCCCTTAGTCCATAGCATTTGCTGTAATCCGATGTGTGTGCGCTTGATAGACGGCAAGTTACGCCTGGGGCTCTGTAGTCGAAGGGAATCGCTTCCAGAACTAATGAAGGGTTCACCTTATTTTGTGTTCTGTTTATTGCAGAACCAATCGCGATGTCATTAGTGGTCGGCATCGCTGTCGGAGGGGTTCTCTTCCTGGTTGTCTTCCTCACTTTGTTCATATACCTGCTGAAGTCGCAGAAGATGTGCTTCAAACGTAAGTAACCGATGTCATTGGCTGTGAAATGCGGTTAGTGCAGCACGCCGTTTCTTTTTGCATATCCCCGTATCTTGTTTCCTTGGTTTGCTTGAAATTACCACACACGCTTGAATTGCTTAGGATGCACGCGCTTTGATCATGAGTGCACTCACTTTGTTGTTGATATTTGTTCGCGATTTTGTACGATTTATTTTTTCTAGTTAATACAATACTGAAGGTACCGCTAATGTACCGTAGCAATATACCAAATTAGTCTACAGACTTATCACTAATGCGTTGCTCACAATCACGCGAGTTATTTCACGATGTAAAGCTCCGACATATGTATTACTGTTCTTATTCTTTAACCCACCACTTAAAATTACGGTATCGTACCCGACGACCTGTTTAAGACCTATGCCATTTGAATCGCTATTGTAGAAAACGGCACACTGAGATTTTATATATATATATATTTTTTTTTTTTTTGCCAGAAACGCGGCAGATATTAAGTTAAACGAATTAGATTGGTACGACGCAACATCCGGCACGTCAGCAGGTACAGGAGTCTGCTACTGGACGGAAAGTGCAGTGAATCGAGGCAATAGAAACAGACGACGGAGCACCGGGTCTCATTAAAATTTTAGTGCGAGCATTCGCCCGCAAGAAAGGCGAACGCTGTGATCGAGCGCGCAATCCAATCACAAGGGGAGGAGACTCTGCATTTCCCGCCACTTCCTGCTGACGTCATGACGTCATTTTATGTAAGAAGGGAGGGAGATAAAAGCACGTGACATCCGTCGTCTACTTTATTTATTATTTTGTTAAATTTCTGAAAATCTATTGTGCTCCTGCCGATGGGCTTTCGATGCGGTCTCACATTAGTACTAACGATTCGTGTTCACTAAAGTTACGAAATCGACCTTACTGTACGAGACTGTCCCTTTAATGAGCACGCACTCTCTTTGTCTCTCTTTCTGTGCAAATTTTGCTTATGGTTCTTACAAAAACTAAAACGTAATATAAACTCATTATCGTCTGCTAAAGGTACTGAAATATGAAAACTGGTGTTTGGAAGTGAAAGAACTTTGGGAGTAGCGATGTCCCTCCAGGATGTATTCATTCTTCACTAGCATTATTACCGTTCTCACTTCTGGAAGTCGTCACCGTTGGCCACTGTTCCTGCCTGTGTACAGTACTCGTGCAGCGTGCACCACTGTGGGTTGTTTTTGTGTAGGATTTTGCGTGTGTTGCGAAATACTAGTACTATTCAGACCTGAGCAATGTAAGGAGCAGTCTACGGCGAGCAGAATTGTAAGTTATCTGTTTAATTTCTAGTGGCTCGAACTGTGCGTAACAGAAAACAACTGACTGCTTTTGCGACACAGGATGTTGAGTCGCGAATAATAAATCTTTCTTCTGGTGGTATAAACCAGATCCTCAGCTGTATAATTCGGGTATACTCGCACTACCCTCGCTCACAACGTGACTAGTCCATAATATGAAACGTGAGTACTCCTACGGCTCGTAGTGACGTTGATGATTTGCAAATACATTACACTGCTGCAAGTGGGGCAAAACGTTGATGCTTGTGCTCTCGTTCCCGTTGCGAGGTAGACATCTGTCGACCTATTAATTGAAGTTCGTTGATGAATATTTTAATTAGAGGACTTTCAATAAACGGTGCCGCTCCCTGAGAGAAAGCTCGTCATTCGATCTGAGCCTCTAACTTTAAAAATTCTTTGGGTTATCATATCTCCCCCTTAAAAGATAAATAAAATAGAATTCATGTGTGCGAAACGGAGGAAGCTGCCCGTCAAAGAGTGCAAGATAGAGAATGACCTTACGCTCTCAGAGTAGTATATGATGCGGACTCAGAGTCTGGTGGGGGATGCTGGCACCTTATGGCCAGATAGACAGCCTCGCTGCTGAGAAAGCAGAGAGTCACCTCCCCCCCTCCCCCTTTTTCTTCTTCTCTGCTTTCCACGTCGTGTGTACCTGATTACTGAAGACACATCCTCATTCAAAGTTTCAACAAATAGTGACACTGTCACTAAGCAGCGGCCAGGGCCCTGCAGTACTGGCTTATGGCACACACCTCCTTTCAAGATTGCTAAAGTTTATAGAAGTCCTGCGCTAGTTGAATATCAGATTAGCAATATATCACACTACTTTCTGATCTTCCTTCTGAAATTTGGTGTATCGGTGTTCGACCTACAAAACTGAGCACATTCTTATGCCTTTACCATTTATGCTTTACGGCAACACTGTTGTCGGTTTCGCTCAACAGTGTCGCGCTAAACATTATCAACTGACGTTATTGAGAGCGCGATGGCAATGAGCCCTTTGTGGCTCGGTCCCCGCTAGCGGTCAATAATATATTATGTATACATGCCGAGTTGCATACAGATTTACGAACCCTCTCAGCTTTTCCTTTTCACATTTCCAATATCTATTTTTTACTAATAACTTCGTCCCGAATTGATTAAGCATAAAGGGAGGTGCCTTTATTCATGCCCAGTCCTACACAGACACAAAGAAAAACCGCCACAAGGCCTGACGAGGATCCCTATTCACAACCTCGGCCGTTGCGCACATATATATATATATATATTTTTTCAAATGCGAAAAAAGCTGTGACAGCCGATGCGGCGATATTCTAATTTCCAATCGGAATGACATTTCTGCTGAGCCGCCACGTTTCTTTATCTCCAGATGCGACTTGTGTTACATAAGCGCTTGCCGAAGGGCAAACGACGGTGAAAAAGTTAAAGGGACTTACTTACTTTTCGTGCTTCAAACCCAGCTAGCCGCTTTCTATAGGCGCACATTCACAATTACTAAATAGCGGACCATCGGTGTCTCCTCAAATAGTAATAAATGGCATACTGGCAGGTATAGGAACCATAGGCCTTCGACTGAGTTGTGGTTGCAAGCTCCTCACTTTAGAGCCTTTTCGATAAAATGAAGTATCAGTCGGTTTTGTAGATAAGGAATTTACTCGTAAAAAGAGAGACAAGAGCGCCTTAATGTTCACATTAGCCCTATCTGAGACATGCTGTTCAAGATATATGAATGCAGCAGTCTTGTTCTTCCTGTCTCTGTCTGTTCTGCTGACTTGTAAGATGCGGACAAAAAAATCTTGTAGACAACAGCAGAACAAATTATTAAACTTTCTACTGCATGTATTGGATGGTTGAGTGAAAAAAAAAACGCAAACGCAGAGTGTGGCTCTGTCTAAATATCACACTAGCTGGCCTGCCATTACGTTAGTTATGAAAAAGCAGAAATAGAGCCTATGCTAGACCGCTTTGTTAACAAACACATGTTGACATCCGCAACAAGACAGGAGTGGACGCGTGGCCCTCAACAATTATAATCACGAACATAGACATATTGGCATATACCACACTGGCCTGATACCTCAGAGTTGCGTTGATATAGTCACTGGTGCCTTCACTTTGCGATGTCATCTCACAAATACACGCTCTAATTCGCTGAATGTCCAAGACGTTTGATAAAGTATGATTAGGTTCGAATACATTTTATTTGCTCATTCTTACTATACAATCAGTGGATTTTCATGAACTGCAGATTACTTTATGCATTCCAAGCAACACCGTACTCAATTGATGTCGTCGGTTGTCGGTGTGTGTTGTGTCGCGTTTTAGTTCCACGATTTACTGAGGGTACGACCTGAGCTACATTAGGCACTGGCAACGAATAGCACACAGCGTTTCAGGACACGATGTATGAGGTGTTAATAGATCTTGATATTAATTGAGCGCCCGGGTACCACTTGTGACGGGCTGTCTGTCACCGCATATATCGAGCTTTTAGAGGAAAATAAACATCTATGAAATATAAACGCAATTTTACGCAGTAAGTTGTATTGTACAGGTGCACATTTGAATTCCTTTGACAGCATGGCTCTTTTTTTTTTATTATTATTCCCGCCATTATCTACGAATGAAGCACATCTGCATGCGTAGATGACACAAGACGCCTTAGTTGTTGGTTTTCCTCCTGATGCGTTCCGCAGTACCGTTGCATGCGTGTACATAGCGTTCGGTACGTCGTACAGGTAAGACCTGTTTTGTTCTTCAATAATTATCTATTTATTGCCTCTTTGATGAAGCATTAACGGTCAAGTATTTTGTTAACTTACCACGTCGTTGCGTCGTTCTTATAAAGTAGTTATTATGCTTTAGGTTTCCTCTTTCTCGGTGAACGTTTGCATGCTTGCTCATTGAAAGGTGATGTCTGTCTCTCTTTTTTTTTTTTTCGCTTAGGAAAGAAGCCTGTAAACTGCAAATCTGCCCCTCACCTCGACAACTGTAAGATCCCCATAGGAAACAATTTATAAAATTTACCCAGCCAAGAAGATCGAGAATGGGGACGTTGAGGTCAAGCTGTGAACCATTCCTTAGTCGGACTCCGTTGTGCACACTGCGCACCTCGGGACAATAACGTTATATAGCGCGTGGATGAAATCCCTGGTTGCAACAACTCAGAAGACGTAGAAGAACGTGCTTTACGTCTCACATCGTGAAGAACATCGTTGTGACGCACGAGTCCAGCGGGAAGTACAGGCAACGGAGTTGTGTTGCACGCAGTGAGAGTCTAAGGTGTGACGGGGAAAGACCAAGCTCTGCGACGGAGTTCTTTTAATGTCGTCTTCGTATGTGACGCATCACTTAGTGTGTCTTCGCATAGACCTGCAGTGCACGAAAAACTCTGCGTACAATTTCTAAAAACTGCGCACAAAGTTTCCATGTGCACGTCTGTCGTTACGTGGAATCATCAAAGTTCAAAAAAGTTATTGTATTGAAAGGCAACACTGGTTGACGAGCATTTGAGTCGGAGTCAGCACTTGTTGACATTGACACCAAATCTACTTTAGTAAGCAAATAGTACATCTAGGTGTAGCTTCTGTTTTCAGAGCAATGAATGAACGTGCACCTGTAGCTTTAATAACTACAGCATGAAACGTGCTCCATCTTTATATTCGTGACCATGTTACGCGAAAGGTAAGCTTGAGATTTCTATGTGCAAACGCTATAATGTTCCAGCGGTTTATAGTGATATGATTAGGTGACTCAGGAAGTTAATGACAAAGCAATATGAGAGCCGCGGTGAGTTATGCCGTTCGAACGAATCTTCATAAAAATAATGTTGCCAGCTGTTCATAGCTATTCTAGGCGGTCGTTTGGCAGTGCGAACCACTGTAGCTGGGCTTACAATGAAAGGACATTGACTTACGCATTTCAAATCCAAGCTCACAAATGTACACGATATGTTCTCATGCACATAAATGTTTGGTAACATGAATGTTGTGTATTGTATTCCCATTGGAAAACCCGAGGGATGACCTGTTTCTAAGCACAGCGGAGAGAAATTGTTTTTGGATGGTAGAGGCAGCGCCTCCTCTAATAGAGGAGGCGCTGGTAGAGGTTTCTCAGAGGAGCCTGCAAGAGAATCCGGGCACAGCTCTCAGCTATCGACTAGAGTGACTGCAGGCACTATTTCATTGCACAACATTCCTCGGTTGCTTGGTTTATTCTTAAACGGAGGCGCCATGCAATGCTGTTGTAGGATTATGCCGTAGACCTTGTATAGGGCTTCGCGTCTGGTGACATATTTTATTGTTTGAGGAGCCCATCTATATTGTTACATGACATGTTAAAATTTAATCTCATTCCACCTCATAAACATCATCACCTTGCGATATGTAATTTTACGATGTCTTCAACCCCTCTTGTTGTTCGTTAGTCGTGAAAAAATGCATCAGCGTCTGTTGTCCGCAGAACTGATTGCTCCCGGTCGTGGAAGAGAACTCAACAAGAGAAACCAAAAATAAATATAAAACGAAACCCAATGTTATGTTACCGGGACAGGTAATTTTCTTGAGTATTTCTTTTTGTTTTGCTTCCTTGTTTGTTCTCCTCACTGAGCGCACCAAGCTTTGTTATGTACTGACCATACTGTGAAGTAAGAAGAAGAATGCTGTAGAAGTCTAACTGTGGTGTCAACATTCGCAGCATCCTTTGCTGTAAACAGCAGGCCGGTCGGCGCCTTGAAAGGCTGCAGTCCGAGTGCGCGTGTTCCTGCTTCTCGCGGTCTCATGGTTGAAGGCCGCGTTCAAATTGCCGTATGAAAATTCCTGTTGACGGAATTTTCATTTCGAACGAAACTCCTCTTTACAGACAATGCCAACTATTCAGGAGCGAAAGACACTTTTATAGATTCTGCGTTGACACGTTAAATATGTACTTTTCTTTCCCTTTTGATTATTTTTGTTTTTTCTGACAACTTAGCGCCGTTGTCATCATCGTTTTCTGATGCCTTTCTGCCTCAATATCAGAGTAACCTGAAGTTCATGTATCTGAATTTTTGTTACCATTTGTTGCAGGCAGAATCGAAAGACAGTAATCTTGAGAAACGAAAAATATTGACACTTTATTAGTTTGACATGTGAAAAGCTCCTACTGGCATTTTTTTTTTTTTTTTGTCATAATAAGTATGGTGTTGACGTTTCATTACTAATCATGTCGAAGAGTCAAGTAGAAAAAGATCATGGTTGTCTTCATTGCAAAATATTCTTCGCTGCTTATATGCTGAGATATTATACATGAGAGAGAGGGAGAGAGAAGAAAAAGGAAACGCTCCCCATCCATCCCCACATCCGTAAAAAAGCTTAACCGGGGAAGGCTATACGAAATATCATAACACTCTTTTAGTACCTCGCTACACAAGAAGTCTGCTGACTGCGTCAACAAAAAGGCAGCGCCAACAGAGTGTTAACAGAGTAAACAAGAAGAGCACAGGAAATCTGCATTACAGAATAACGTATTTGCATAAGAGTTTAAAAGCGTGTAGGAAACAGCGAAGTTGATGCGGGTTACGTATATCAAGCGTGTCTTAGCCACAGCGTGCCCGGTTTTTACATGACTTTGTCTGTTACATGCTGGGTGACCACTGTCTCCTTGAGTATTTGATGAGAAAATAATTATCGCTTAAGAACAAGAGATACACGTTGATGCTGTTCATGTCTCGTTACATGCATGCTGTTAACGTCACATTCATACATGTCTCTTCTATTTTCTTTCTAACCTTCGTCATGATGAATGCTGCCAAATGATAATGCTCAGAGGGACGCTGTACATGCCATAGAATATCGAAAACTCTTGTTTGTTACGCGGATTTGAGGTTATGACTTGGAATAAATAGCCACTGCAAGCTTTGCAGCAAAGGACGTGCACGGCATAGGAACACTGCCACTTTGTTTCGCAATTATTATCATATTAACGCACTTGGGCTGCAGTGAATTGAACAACAGGGCCGCAGCCGAATATAATGCCGAATGGTGTAAGTAAAAAAATGTTGTCAAATACATGAAATATGTTGGAACACAATGTGTGAGTAGAAGCGTGCCTGTGCGCTAAATGTTTGTCTCATCCATTTTTGGCACCAGCCATGTAACTGTTCTTGCTATGTTCGAAGCAGATGGTCAGCGTAAGCTGCATCATTTGTCAGCTCGCCTTCGTGCTTGATGCCTCGTGAGCTCCTTTGCAACCTCTTTGCCACTCCTGAAGGTGCACTAAGTCCCTAATGCATGCTCTGTAGCACTCATACACCAGCGTACCATCGTGCAGAGCTCACACTGTTACCTGTAGCCCTCGGTACATATAATAGTTTTTTTTCGCAGCGCAGTTGAAACGTAGCGCACTGTTGTCGCATAGGTAAACCGAAATACCGTTAACGCTTGAATAACAATGGACTCGAATTTCTGTTGCCTCGAAACACGAACTCCTTCCCTTCCATGGTAGACACCGCACGGCCTGAAGATTCCCGTGCTCTTTAACGGAATATCATATCTCTATAAATCCCTCTCGAACCAGCGCGTGTCTAATGACATCGTATTTTTCTACATCGCAGCAAATGGCTGTCTTATTACTGGTCTCGAAATGGGGGTATTGATCTCTGTTACCCGACCCTCCGTAACAGAGAGCGATAGCGCATGAATTAATGAAAACTGTAGCTCTCCCGAAAACTACCGACTTTGCTCTCGATGTTCATGGCTTCCGGCAGAACATTCTAGACAGGAAAAAGGCGGGTGTTTGTGGCTGATACACGTCAGATTCTGCTGTCAGCGAGGCCTCGTTGTACATCATGCACCTCATCAACCGCGGTTGCTGAAACTGACGTTACATGCCGAGACTTTCTTAATTATCTCCTCGTTTTTCTTAATATTGTGCGCATCCCGTGCTGTCTCGTTACGCATAAGACTTTTTGTTACCCTATACTTTTAAAGAACATGCGACAAAGGAGGTGCTGAAGTCTTGGTTTGCTTGTTAAAAGGGAATAGATTAACGTACATATGCTAGTAACTGTGTTTAAGAATTGTATTCGAATATATATTGTTCAGGCATGTACGGCCAGACATATCACAAGCGGAAAAGCCGTGTGGGCTAAATGCTCGACATTCGCATGGGCAACTCCGTTACGCTCTCAGTTCGTTTTGGTCGTCAAAGAAGCCGAGTGGGCTAAATGCTCTCTCCCTGTAAGTTGCTGGACACGTGCTAAGGACTGGGGATCATTGGATCGAAACGTACGGTGGGCTGTACTGTAAGGCGTTTTTCCTGAGTTTTCCCCCTTACGATTTAAGGCGTATACCGGCACAGTTCCCTGCAAAGTCAGCCCAGGACGCATATGTCCCCCTTGCGTAAGTTGCGACGTTGCCCGCGCTAAGCGAGGCCGACTACGGCAGCCAGTCAGCGACATTACCACCACTACGAGCTGGGCATATACAAATATATACACACAGTTGTGTGTGCGTGTATGCCTGTGTATTTATTACATTATAGGTGCACACCTCTAGCAATTATTCCCCCACCGTGTACTAAAATGGGGACAGTAGTCATTGGTAGGCATAGCTTCATAGACCGACAGTACAATCGCGTTGTAACTCGACTGTAAAACTGCGCGTATTACACGTAACAGCGCGAAAGTAACATAACAGCCACTATGGACTGTTCGGAGTGTCTTTCTTGCAATGATTTTGGCGGACTGGTAAATGTTGAGGGAAAGAAGAGAGTGGCCATGCTGGCTCGTTCTGTATCAGCATCATTATTCAAGGGTCCTCTTATTGTGAGCAACTGGAGAGAATAATTTTTAAAAATCCAAAATACCCAGCTACTGATACAAGTGTCATAGACAGTTGAATTATAATCTTAAACTTAATCAATAGCATAGTACCACCAAGCTCGTGGACACTCAGAATTTCTTATTGCTCAACTTTCGTCTATCGAGCGAGGCCAGGTATTGAAACGCGGCTGGCTCTGTGGTGCTCGTTCCGACTGCTGCGCAGTAATCGATGTCATGTCAATACGTGAAAGCCTCGGCTTGGGAACACGGGAAGCAAGGACCCTTCCTGCAGTAAAAGAAGGTCTGAGGAAAAGAGAGACGCGTATGTTTGCAGTCTTCTCAGCGAGCCCGATGAAAGTCACCGGATGGAATTTTTCAGACGTCATGCAGGTGGTATGCATTCAC
This sequence comes from Ornithodoros moubata, assembly GCA_029532675.1. NCBI lineage: Eukaryota > Metazoa > Arthropoda > Arachnida > Ixodida > Argasidae > Ornithodoros > Ornithodoros moubata. Next base: position 14,157 of record JARGYV010096622.1, read on the forward strand.
ATTGTCCATACCGTTCACATTTGCTTTCCGTCTGCGCAAAGACAGAGAGAGAGAGAGAGAGAGAGAGAGGGAGGGAGAGAGAAAGGGCAGTGGTGGGGAAAGATGTGCCTAACCCAAGATGACCAACTGTTTTCTTTTTTTTTTTTTTTGCAATTTGCAAATGACTAATGCCGGTTTTCATGCATGATTTGATCTTTTCAGGTGGTCAAGAATTTACACCAGATGGAGAAAGGTAGGCAGTCCCATTCATTTCTGTGTACCGGTTAGAGCGCGGTATATTCAATCGCGATTACCACCGTAATTAGCAATGACAAAAGGGGTGAGGGTTTAGTTATCGACACTTTTACAACACCAGTGTGCGCCTTCTATACTTCTCCGTTCAACTACACCACCAAGCGTTTCTTCTTCGAACTTGTTGCTGATGTCACTGATAGTGATTGTTAGCCTCAACAACCGCGCAAAAGGCAGGATGGACAACAGCCTTTTCGTGCGAACTTTTCTCAGAACGCTACAATAGATTGAGGTTATATGACTCTCGTGAGCAGAATCAACGACTCCTTACTAACACAGACATTGTTTTCTGGAAATCGCCGGAGCTAATTAAGACAAAGATGGAAAATACACAGTGTTTAGCAGAACTGGGAAAATCATTAGTTTATACAAACAAAGACAAAACGACCAAACAAAACTTTAATGTATTTCTTTTATATATGTTCATCGATGTGTGTTGTGGTTGAAAGCGAAGAGGACGAAAGGACAGGAGAAAAAACAATTGGAACTTCTCGGCAGTCTGAAACACTCGTTTGTTTGCCACGCGATTCATTCTCTCTTCCCTCTTTTTCTCAGTTGCTTATGCGAGCACCACGAAGCAATATTTCGTAATTTCTTGCAAGCCCTTTGTTTCGATCTTCGCTCACTGATTGGCCGCTGAGGCGCTCAGGGTTTCATGTGCATGGCTTCTAACGAGTTACTTCTTACAACCCGGTTCAACTGCTTTGCTGCATTTGAAATGTCGCTGCAGTAGAAATAAAACGGAATGCCCGCTTGTACTCTAAAACCTAGTCATCCTTGAAACCCAGAAACATTGTCTGCAGCTGACAGGAAAAAAAAAAAAGTGTATGAAGTTGATAAATTACTAATGAAAGGTGTATATACATTACAGAGCTCTATAAAGTGGGTGTAAAAATGGTGTTCGAGGTGCAAATGCATCTAAGACCATTCTCTATAAAGTGAATAATTTCAAGAAGTTTATCTTAATTGATCAGCAAGCACTGACGCGGAATTGAGAGCTGCTTTTGGAAGACCCTATTTTTGACTATTGTATAGATGAATACTGAGAGCACTGAATGCGGCCCATACGTAGCGGCCCATTCCTAGGTGCATACGAGGTAAGAAACAGAATGATGCCCATGATTCCATGTAACTATGTTGCTGACGTCAAACGAGAGAGTACCCATTAAAAATCTGTTACGACGGGCCCTCTCGTATTTTTCTATATTCTATAGAACACGCTGTCACAAAACATTTGATGTTGTATGGTGTATACCTATTTCCTTTAGCTCCGATTTATCTCGACAGAGCTTTGGTTGTTCCACAGAGCTGAAAGACATCTCAGCTTGAGCAATGCCCCTTATAGACATCACGCGTACGAGAATGGTAACGGTATAGATAAATTTACGTACTAGAGGGTGCCGCCAGTGGTCTGTGCCTATGGCAGTTTGGTTTAGCTCCTGGAATTGACAAGCAGAATTCGACACCCCTGTCCAGGGAACGGATTAGGTTTTCTTCATATGTTAGACGAACATCAAGAAAGACTGGCAAATGTTAATAGTCTGTGTAATGAGGTATCACTGGAGTCTAATAATAATATTACAAGGCTCCGCATCCTGTGCCGAAGGGACTGATCCTTCTTAGGGGCGAGCTGACACTGCCGTCCGCCTTGTTCTCCTTCTTGTGCATTTTCGGCAGTCCATGAAAGGTTTTTGGAAAAAGAAAAAATTTGTAGACACAAGTCACGAGAAAACGGTAATGAGACTTGTGTATATGTGTAGGAGGGCGCGAACTCAGCGAGGGGCGTATCAATGAAAGTTATACTGGTTTTAAATGACATGTCCATTCCGGTTTCACTGAACCACCTGATTTATTGCACTCTCAAGGGCTGCCCGCGGTGCCAGCCACTCTTCATCCAGTGTTCAGGTGTGTACGCAGTCTGCGTATGCAATCCTTCGTTTACACTTCACGGCAGCGCCTCAGGTAGATCTACCAAGGCGATCTGTGGGCGTTACTGTTGCTTTCATTAATCGAATACGCATAAAAAGCAGTCAGTTAGTCGGGTAGTCAGGAGTCCACCTGAACCACTGCGAACTTTCCTTCCATAAAATCTAGAGACCATGTGCTAATCCCATGGTCCCTAGATTGTATGACCCATTTCGTAGATGGGTCATTATGATGATTATTACTGGGTGCAGCTTATGTGGCCTCAAGTCGCCAGATCTCTTTATGGAGGCCACATTCTCCAAATTAATATTTTTCCACCAGTCAACCAAGCAATTCGTAAAAACTGTCGTTCCCAAACGCAGAGCTATCACGACTTTTCTAGCGAGTATTTGTGGCGGAACGACTCGCAAGACAGAACATCCCTTTTGGCCCTGTATGGCACTCTATTTAATGACTTAGGTAGGAAATGAGAAAGTCCGTATAACTGATGAAGGTTGCCCTCGCACAGACACGTACAAATGGTAAGCGACGATTCAGCACGACAAGGCATATGTGAATTGCTACAGTCGGCAGAGTGGAAGATGAGAATTAGGATGATGCGGTTGATTATATTATGGTGATGATAGGAGAAGGCTTTCCGCTTGCATTCTACAGTTAGATATCACAACGCTAATCAAATAAGCCATACATGGCGGACGGAATAGTAAAAAGCTGGATTTCGCTGTCTGCAACACAACTGGAAAGCAATGGAATTTGATTACGAAACAGTGCATTTGAATAACGTCTGTGTCTGTGGCATGCGCCTTCAAATTAGTATCTCTACGCAGTGACATAGGAAGTGCAGCGTCTCATGACACAGCCCCTTCAGAGAAAGTAAAGAGCGATGGAGGTAATGGGGCCATTCCACCGGACGCCTTGTATGCCGCGTCCAAGACGAACGGATCCTCCAACGGCCACTCCAAAGGAACTTCTACAGACAGCGCTCCGCAGTACGAAAATGTGAAGGTAAGGCCAATTAGTCTTCTGCGCTAACAGAAATAGGGACAGAACACCAGAGTGCCGGAGAACCATAGTTCTGGGGACTTTTGGCCATCTAGCACTGGAGGCGATAGTTACTTTTACCAAAGCAAAGCCTCTTATGTGCTCTTAGTGGCACATGTATACGGTGCGCTCCTACACAAGAGGCTATAGCCAAAGGCAGCTGAGCTAAGGAAGCACTGTGGCTATTTGTTTGCGTATTGTTTACTTTTCTTCTGTGTCGTTTTTTTTTTTTTTTTTGCTCCTACCGGTTATTCTTTACACTATCTCCGTCGTTGCTTGTGTGAAGCTACGTTGTTCCTTTGTCCGTTTTTTTATTTTCTTTGTATTTTTATTATTAATGTTTGTATGTTTGTGCGCTGGCGCATGTTATTTTTTCTTGAAGAAACCATTCATGTGGGTGAAGTTGAGTTGGTTGAATCTTCTTGGTTTTGATTTAATATCATACTGCAAAGGCGTTGACCAACGTAACTTACGCACACGGGAAAGCAGCAGCGTAGAATTAATTTTTTTCTCTCTACGGTGCACCGTTTAACGCATTTTCTGACAGTTCTTTTAAACGCAGCAAAACACATACGCTACTTCGTAAGTAGGACAGGTTGTCGTTTGACTCTTGTATTGTCAGCACAGAAAGACGCGTGACATTTGCTCCTAACAGTTTGCAATTCAGAACGGACGTGCTTCCTTTGCCTTGGTATGCCCTCTACCTAAGCGCAGAGATACGCTGCACCTTGTACCCGATCGACAGTTTGTCCTGACCCAGTCTAATTAAATATTGACCTTTTTTTCATACCTATTTTCCCTCTTTACCAGTTTATTTAAAACGGGAGACGTCTTATGGTGATGCTGGTGTTCCGCACGTAAAATGATCACATGTACGTGAATACTTACGTCATTTGGCGACATTTATGCAGCTATCGCAATGGAGTTCGTTTACAGTCTGCAGACTGCGTCCAAGGACGGCCGCAATAAGGTGGTCTGTCCAATTTCGCGCATATGTATTGCGTTCGCATGCGACTCTATTCCGCTAGTGCCGCTAACAATTTATTATCTCCAGGCTACATGAATTCTTTCTTTAATGAGTCCAGACGAACCTATGAAACCACGCAGTCTGATTGGAATTTCTAAACATGCACCTCCAGGTGAAATTAACAATCGAAATCCCCATTCTGCGACTGGAGAAGCAGGAAATGAAATGAGAAGGTCCTGACTAAATGGTACTGCATTAAAGTGGATGGCTGAATTAACGAATCTCATCATTCGGATACAGAATGTATTCACTAGAGGCTGTCATTCCGCCGTTCCACTTACAGACTTTCTATTAGCACGACATTAAATACGTTCTTTTTGTTTTCTTTTTTGCTTTGTAGTGTTGCGAGTAGGCTCAAACGATTACCGACGTATGGTCTTGCGAAAGGAGTCATTATGAGCTGTACCGCAGTGTAACGCGTCGAGCAGACGCGTTTTCCGTTTCTTCACATTATCCTGCTAGGCTTGCCATTCTGTCATTATAGTGTTATAATTAGTGTGTATACATTGCTCTGCGTACATATGCTATTTCTCTCGCTAATGTCGTAATGAATTATGAATAGGGTTAGCCGATCATCTGGGACCACACATTGCCAAAACAGGGCGTTAAAGAACATATTATACGGTCAGAGGAAACTAAATGCACTGCAATTAACCAGTATTTCCAGTACAGGTTTGCTTCGTTATTATCTGGCTGTACGCCATTCAATGTAGATGTATTGTGAGACCGAGCCGAGTGCCTTCATCGCCATTGCAGAAACTTGTGCCTCAATACTAGTGGAAGCAAAAAAAATGGTTGACAGTGTTATCTGGATGAAAACAGCATGCAGCATGAGCATAGGAGGTATAAAAAGAGTGGGGTATATAAAGGAGTGGGGAGGCTCTGTGCCTCAAGTTCACAGATGTGGAGTGCCGCAAGGCAGCATAGGGTGGCTGCCTCATAATGTCAGAACAATAGGGACAGTCGAAACCCAAACCTTGGTAAACAAGGTTATTCATGAGACAGAGCTTGTTTGAGACCTTCAGTGAAAAAAAAGGAAAAAAAAAAAAACTCACTAACGCAGGCCTTTTCTTTTTTTCAGTATTGTTTTTGCCTCAGATTATGCTTATCTTAATGTGCTCGCTTTATCTTGCTTCTGCCTTCGGTCGTTATTTCATGCCCCGGCCCCAAAACAACGGTAAAGGATCA
>JARGYV010096624.1:0-24239 GCA_029532675.1 Ornithodoros moubata
ACTGTTTCGAACTGCCATCAGTTAAACGCCCGCATAGGTGGTTGTCTGGCAGGGTATTAGGTGCATGAACGCGCGTTACGCTGCATACTGTACAATAACTCGACTTCGTTGCATTATTGCTACTCGGCACTGCTAAGGTACGTTTCCTAATGAACGACAGTGACAACATGGCTTCGGCGAAAATGTCGGTCCTAAAACGGCCTTCCTACGCAACTCGCTCTCGTAAGCGAGGCGTTTCCGAGCTACGACTCTGTAGTTGCTGCAGAATGCCCGCAATAATAGCCGGCACATTCTTATGGCTTTTTCTTTGTCTGAATTTCAGCGGAGAGCAGATCGATGATCAAAGGGGCGTTCACGCGAAGCCAAGAAGGCAATATCGGCCACTGCCTGAAATGTCCAAAGTAATACCACTAGCATATACAAAGCTCACATTCGCATTTTATCCTTTACTGTTCCCAGGCTACCACTGACTATACAAAGGACAGCCCACACCCAGCAACTGAGGCCATAGCCTCGCCATCTTCTGACTCCATGAGCGCGATATACACCTCACACCGTTACAGTCAGGATATCGCGAGCCGTGGTACAGGTACCTGCTTGATAATGAAATATGCTATGCGAGAACCATTTAATGAAGACAGAGATGGTGATCGCAAACCGAACAATCAAAGAACGTACTGCGGCACTGCCTCTTGCACCATTCCGTCGCGTCGGCCGGGTTTTCCACAGGTCGACACATTCTGTAGAGTGAAAAAGGAAGAATCTCAGCAGGACATTGATTGGCGCACTGTTGAAGGAGACGATCCTTTCTCACGGGACAAGAGAACAGCTCCAAACCCTGTCCTGGACTTACCAGCACCGTCAGAAAACATTGAAATTATCGCTGCACAAGAGACTGACGATGAGATGGAAATGAAGACCCCTGAGCTCTCCTCCACGTCTTCAGGCCATTCTGTAGGCGAAGTTCTGTATTCCGACGGCGAGCGCCCCGAGAGTATGGAGACTGGTGACGCATGTTCGGTTATATCCGCAGTGTCCACGAGACCTTCTAGTGTGTCATTAGGTGAACTACGCGCTCTTTCCGAACACACTGAAGCCTCGAGTTTGCGCACCAAAGCCAGCGTGTCGTCTGTATCAATGTACAGTCTTTCCGTCGGGGAACAGATGCAACCAGAGCTATATCGAAGGGTATCAAGCTTTAGCGGAGAAAACAGGAAGGTGAAAGGCAGTTCTTCCAGCATCGAGAGCAAAGCTTCAGCAAAGTCCTTTCCCGCCGTTTTTTCCGGTGACTGCTCAGAGATGTCAGATTATCACACTGGTGGATCAGGAATGAAGTCTTTCGAAGCCACAAAGATCTCTGACGTGCTTACAATGTCTACTAAACTCGATGTCACAAAGCCTAGTTCTACGAAGGATGTCACTTTGCAGCGTGAAACTGGTACAGTGACCTGCCCATATTCTGTAGAGAAACGGCGCTCTGTCCACATGGACGTAGACGTTACCGTCGGAGGTTTTGAAACGCCGGATATCACTAGCGCCACTGATATTACCCATGCCGAACGAAGACCGACGCCGTACGCCGACTCTTTCCCGGTTGACCAGTCGGATAGGTCACCACAGCTGTACGTAGAATACCAAGAGAACGAAAAAAGCTCGCAGCCGATACAGCCTTGTGTCGAAGAAGTGGACGAGTGGATTCCACCGCAGCTTTTGACTGACTTCAAAATAGGACGTTTTGCAGAGACAATAAACGCATCTCAGAGGGAGGTCTGCGTACTTGTAACACACACAAAGCCCCCTCGCCTTGACCAAGCCGCTCCCGCGAGCAGTGACTCACTGGGTATCCTCGGTAGCATAGTAAGCAGTGATGAAACACAAGAAACAAGTTCGAACGAAGCAATTTCTGTGCCTGACGTAACGGCGGTCCAACAAGCGGGGAGTTTAGAACCGCCCTACGAAGGCAGTTTACAGGCAGCTAACAGTGCAATTGATGTGCGCAGTTCTGCCGAGATCATATCGTATGTACCCGAAGCGAGCACAACTCAAGAAGGTGCACTCCTGGAACTCCCGAGCCAGGACAACTTTGGAACCCCACAAGGGACACTGTCTTTTGATATGCCTTCGAATGAATTGGTTCCGCTGCACCACTTGACCCTCCCACCTCCCGATTTATACGACACTAGTAGACCCTTCGAGGCGTTCCCCGAAGATCTGACTCATAGTCAAGAATCATCCTTGGCGCAGATTAGAGCACAGGAGGACCACCACGCATCTGCGCAGGCTCGACATGAAGCGCAAGGTCGCGAAACAGAACCTGCAACAAAGGCTGGAAGAACAAGTAACGATCCAGAGGAAAGCGAACCTGGCCTCCCATACCTTCAGATTGAAAGTATCCCTTCGGAAGACGAAAGTTCAATTAAGAGCGAAGTGAGAGCCTTAGTCCAACGTGCTGTATCGTCTCCCATGGAAGCTTCCGAGAAAACACTTGAACCCCTGACAGAGGCAAGCGAAATAATAGAAAGATTGGATCTCGATGCGCCTCGTCCGCTGAAGATTCTCGAAGCACAGCCCAGTCATAGCACGCAGACAGCGCTTCGTACGTCGGCTACAAGCAGAGAAATGCTGTCGTACGATGCACCAGACAGTGCAGATTCAATTCCTGACTTCTTCCATGAAAAGAATAACCGGTACACCAGTAAAGCAGAACATGATAGTGCATTTCAAGCTCTTCTACCAAAGCCTGCACAAAGTTTCGAACTTTTACAGTTACGTACAGACGATGACAAGGACATCATGTCGTACGACCTGACTGAAATCACGACTTATGATCCCATAAAACCAATGGTAGGAAGAAGACTAACAGAACACTTCCCTTTCGATATAAAGAGGTCAGGCAATCGCGACGGTGCCGTAATGAATACCGCACACACCGCCTCGAACAAAGCAGGAAAATACGAAGTAAATGAAGGCATCGGCGGCGAGTACCTGCAACCACTGGAGAGGCACGAAATAATAGAGCACATCATGCCTAAGTCACCAACGGCCATTGAGAAAGAAACTATTCTTGAGGACATGGGCCACGCTGCATCAACGCTGGCACAACAAGCTAAAAAACGCATACAGTCACTGAAACTGAGTGAGATACAGGGAGTCATCGAACGCATTGATTGTGAAACGCCGAAGGCTTTACAATTCGGAGAAGTTCAGGCGTTGGTCGGACACCACTTAGCGGAAAGGTCTAGTCCTATATCGCCGCAGTCACTAGAGTTAGAAGCGTCAGTAGACAGGAAGGAAATTGAAGAACGGAAAGTGCAGGAAGCATTAGAGATAGTGGCAAAAGATCTATTTGTGTCAGCAGCTAATGATGAAGGTACCATTGTAGACCACGCTCTGAATGGACCACCAGAAAATGTAAAAGTCAGAGAGCAAGCCCTGGATGAGAAGGTTCAACCTGGAATACGTGCACTGGTAGGCATCGAAGGTGACGCATTGGCAATACTGCCAGTGGGACAAGAACTGAATCAAAGAGAACACAATTTGGTGGAAGGAGGTGAGAAGCAAGTTCAAGAGGCAATTTCGATGACTTCGGTGCATGGTCAAGTTAAGGAGAAAGTCGGCGTAAGACCAGTGTCGGAAGAAACAAATCCAAAGGTCCAGCGCGAACACGACTTGGTAGATTATGCAGGACGGGGGCTAGAAAACAAAACTCAGGTTCTTACAGAACGCAGTAGCCATGATCCACCAAAAAGTACGAGCGATGGCGCGGTTTTACCTAACTGGGATGGTGCCTTGACTAGTTCTGTAACACACCTAGAACCATATTTCCAAAGCTATTACGCCGATCCGAGTGAACAGCTGGAGCCCATCGTAGATGCCCCTCTGGTCGAGTTTCAGGTCAAGGATATCAGCAGGAATGAATCCAAGGAAAAAGACGTCGCTAACGCACGTCAACAGTTTGGTACCAACAACAACCATGAATACCGGGAGGAGCAGCATTGGGTCACTGAGCACGAGGATAGTGCACATATGATGCAACACCGCCCCACAGGCGATGTTAGCGAAGTAACGGCTAAAGCTTCAGAAATCGCATCGGCAACCATGATTGATTCTTGTGAATCCTTCCAAAATACAATCTCCAAGATTCCCGGTGATGAGGCAGACGGATCTTCTTTGAAGGAGGCGATACAGGAGGTCCACGTAGAGGCTGCAGAGAGGCCTGAATCACTCACGAAGATAGAGGGTGTCTATCAAGACCTGGCAGAACAATATTACGACATCCCATTGAATCAGGCCGCCCATGTTGATCTCCTGTACCAACAGCTGATTTCACTTCTGCAGAACGATACCACTGTTCCTCAGGATGGAGCACGTCCAACAGTAACTGGGAAGAACAGCAATTCCGTCTTCAGCTCTGACGATGAGTTTCCTTCTGGCTCGTCCACGGTGCGTACCGTCAGCTCCGGTGCATTACCAAAGGGCGATGATGTGTCTTCCGACTCAATGGAAAAAGTCGCACCTTTACCTTCACATCTTTTTGAAGACCACAGAGAAGGGAGGAGCGAACACGTCATAGTGCAAACTGCAAATGTTCCGAACTATAGCATAAAGGCGCCTCAGGACTCTGTCAACGTAGGGGAACAGATAACAGCCGAGGGGAATGTGGATGTCCGCTCAACACGGTCTGCAGAGTTTGCACCATCCGACACTAACAGAGAAGAAAAACCAGTAAATGAAGCAGACGATGTACGTGACGGCGCAGTAGAAAAAGAAAACACAGGAGAAACTTTCAAGGAGGCCGATTCATCGATGGCTGTGCAGCAGAATAGCAGCATTCAGTCAAATTTTATTAAGACAGAGTTCAATCACAACCGTCCGATAGACCTATCTGGGGCATCGACGACTCCAGCTGGTCCCTATTTCTTACACCGGACCAGAATAGTCGCAACAACCCCGACACATTCTGTCGAGCTTGTTGAAGAAAACATCACTAGAGGACGCTTACAGAGTACCATCGCAGAAGACGCCGAAGTGGCGTCGGAAGACATGGGAAAACCCCCGGACAAACCACCAGAGCCCAAGACGACCGCCGGGCGCGAAGTTCGCGTCGAAGACAGTGCGAAGGAATCTACTACTATAGACAGCAAGACGACAGCCACAGGTAATAACAGTAGGAAAGGCGATGCAAAGGAAGATGACGCAGAATCAAAACCGCCGAATGAACTCCCAGAAAAGACAGAACACGTGAGATCAAGTAAAGGTACGTCCAAGCACCCTGTGTTCTCCCGCACCCGAATCTTCGCTGGTGGCTCGGCTCACAAGTTGAAGTTGCTCAACGAAAAGACTGCTATCAACGCCAAAGAGCTTCAGGCCTTAAACAACGAGTCCAGATTGCGACAATCAGTCTTTGCTACACCGACACCAAACGAGAATCGTTCATTTGATGTGCCGTCCACAACCAAGTCCAAGACTGATGGTCAGGGCTCACCCTGCAGGTCAAACTATGGTGACAGGACGCTGACGGAGGGCGTGTCAAAACGAGTGGAGCAAATTGTGCAAAAAATATCCGAACTTGAAGCGCACAGAAAGCGGCTACAGAAAGCCTGTGGCAGGGAGTCAAACAGAGCGAAACTAACTGCGATGCAACAAGATGTTGATCGGCTGAGAAGTCACGAAGACAGCTTACACGAGGTACTGAGGGCGCTGGCTCCATCGATAGCGCCTCCAACGATACTGAGTGAGGCAGAAGATTCTCACACTGACGAGAGAAAAGACTCGAAACGGGAGGCTTGCGCTAGTCGCGAACAGGACACTAAACACAACCGAAGAAAGAAGGAAATCGTTGCTGAAGAGATACAAGATTCCAACAGGGATGAAGCTGCAACAGTCGCACGACGAGTATACCAAGATCGAATCATTCCTCCTGCTCCTCTCAGTACGCCCTCTGCTAGAACAGCAGATGATGACTCACTGTCTTTGCCCGAGCAAAGGGCCGCCGAACAAGCTTCACCCAGCATGACGACAGCCTCTAAGAACGATGAAGACACTCAGAGGATTAAAAAACCCGTTCGCGAACGCAAAGGCAAAATTTCCGAGATCCTCGAGGTCCAGAAGATGCCTACGGCTGTCGAAAGCAAGAAAAGTGGAACACTTATCAGTATCGACCCTTTGTCTCTTATTGCCGTACGAAAAAACGAAAGCCCGTCTCCCCGTGATAACCAAGGTGAAAGTATTGCTCTGAGAAGAGATCGAACGCCTGTGATAACCCGGCCTATGACTGTACACTCACCAGACAGTAACCAGCTGATCGTAAAAAGCCCAGTATTAAAAATAGTAAGCAGAAAAGCTGACGAAGCAGCCGCGGTGATTAATAAGGCTCCAGTTGGAGCAAAGTCACCGGCGCCTGGAAAACCAAAATTAACAAGAAAAGGGATCGACGAGACGACCGGCCAAGCGTTTGAAAAGAGAGGCAAAGTCGCCGAACGTAAGCCAGATTCGACGAGGACAGTAAAGCACGGAGCTGAATTGCCATTATCTTGCGATGATGTTCAAAACAATAATTTGAGGGCAGAGCCACTGACTAGAGATCTTCGGCGACGCCAAAACACAACAGACAGCTTGGTAGCTTCCACTAAACCGACAAGTCTTGGAGGTCATCGTCCACGGCAAGAGCCCGACTCCGTAAGGCAAGACAAAAGAAGTTCTGGTCTCAGAACTAGCAGCGCACGACCAGCAAAACCGGAGATGAACCTAGTACAACTGCCAACAATAGCACACGCAGAGGATGAAGAGCTCGAGCCTGTCCCCGAACTGAGTGCTGACTCGGAAAAGGAGGTTGATCAGATAGAGACGTTTCGCATGGCCTATAATGAGCAGTCGCAAGAACCGCCTTTACTTGACCTAAGCGTGGTTGACTCAGAATCCGATGCAGACGAGGACCCCATTGCAAGGCCACAGCCGCCCAAAATGGGCGCGTCTTCCGTTGTTGGTAGCGGGGTTCCTACAACATTCATACCAGCCGTATCACCACAGCTCCCTGATCAGAGACTTCAGGCAGGCAGCCGCCGACCTGTATCATTCGTTCGAAGGACCGTTGTCGAGGAGAAGGTTGTAACCTGTTCTAAGACAAAGCGGAAAAGCGCAAAAAGCGTGATTAACAGATACACCGGGCTGGAACAGCGAGACTCAAACGTTGACACAACAGTTACGCAAAATATTCGCAGCACCAGGAAAGAAGAAGCAATCGAATCTTGTGACCCTCACCTAAGGGCGGATGATGTGCAATATACAACTTCCAGTATGGCAAGCCTCATTAATGCACCTGATATGCACCTATCTATTCCATCGTCGCCGGCCGCAGTTCAACCTTTGACGGGTCCCACGCAACCTCTGACGGGTCCCACGCAACCTTTGACGGGTCCCACGCAACCTTTGACGGGTCCCACGCAACCTTTGACGGGTCCCACGCAACTTCCGCCGCCGACAGCACCAAGAAAGCCTCGTGCTAAGATGCCCGTAACTATACGAGTGCTAGATCAATACGCGTCAGAGATTCCAAAAGTCCCGGTGGACCCCACTGACAATTCCATAGAGCTCCATTCCATTCTAAAGCCTCCCTCACCACCGCCACCGCCCCCCAAGGAGCAAGATGAAGTTGAAGACAATATAAGACAAGTTGAAGTTGCTCCTGAGCAGGAAGAAGAGGAGGACGAGGACGCCGATGACGAAGCATTTGAGTCTGCAGCAGCTTTGATGGCACGGTTGGGGCGTAAAGACTCGATAGCCGTCACGAAGCTCCGGAGAATCCAACCAGACCAAGATGCTGAAGACGAAGCGATTGAAAATGATGAGGACCATTTTTTAGACAAGGGCCGGGAAGTTCAGGATGAAGGAGGGACGGGATCTGTGACCACGTCAGCCTCGACCAAAGTTGCACCCGCCTCGACAGGAGGAGATGACAACCAAAACAAGTCTGCTACAAGGCAGGACGACGCAACTGAAGGACCACGTAAGGGAGATGAAGTGCGTATGAGCTCTCCTTTAAAACCTGATTTGGCTCTTGGAACTGTTTCTAGCCTAGCAATGTTATCGACTGAAGCAGCAGATATTGCTAGTAGACAAGAAGCGCATCAGAGTGGATCCGTGCAACACATCTCACAAGACCACACAGTTATGAAACAGCAAGAACCTGCAGTGTCCACAGTTAATGAGATATTGCCTGAGGGTACGACAGACTTTGGCGGTTTCACAGAAGCTCCTGGTGCAGCAGAGGACAGTCTCAAAGACATTATTCGAAAAGGCACTGATATCTCGTCTACGTCCCAGAACCCACCACGAGGTAGCAGCTCAGACAATGCAGCAAGACATGATGTCAGTCACACAGCAGAGGTATCTTCCGACAAACGTATGTCACCTTCCTATACTCTAAGAGAGGCGCACGTATATCCTAACAGTTCCCAAGGCGATACCACAAATGTAACTAGCGCTGTTGAGAGCCATCCTGCTGATAAAAAAGAACCACCTCGTGTAGCGGAATTGACCGGGAGCGAAGCGTCAGTGGCAAAAAAGTTTAATATGGGTGACGATTTGCATATCCGTGGCACTAGGGTGACCACGGAGGAAGCACATCAACGCCTTGCGGATTTGTCCGATAAAAGTAGCCGCGATTGCAGCGAAACGAAAGAAGCAATAATACACGAAAGTCGAGAACATTTACTGCCTGCAGAAACTCTTTTACAACATGGGTCTGTAGCACAAGCCGCTTACTTCTCCTCTGAAAGTGTAGCTAGCACTAAAAATAATTACGAGAAGCAGCCTTTCATGAGTGATACAAGCAAATCTATCGTAGATGATGGGACCGAAAAAGAGGGAATACTAGCAAAGAGCGAGGAGCAGACACAGCAGTTTGAAATTGCTATGCAACACGAACCTACTACACCAAATCTTGCTCTGGACACAGAAGGTAGCCGCGAAAAGCAGCATCTGATGAATGCTACCGTCACGAGCTCAACATCTGACAGCATCGAAGGAGCGGGAATGATGGCAGACAGCAAGCAGCAAATGTTACAAGCAAAAGCTGCTACGGAACATGGAACTATAGCACGCACGGCTTTTCTGAAATCTCAAAGTGGGGCTGGTGCAGAAGACGGTTGTGACAACGAACACACGACGAATCTCGTAAACACCGGTAGCCCACCGCATGACGTAACTGAAAGCAGGGGATTAACGAATGAAAGCAAGCAGGGCATAGTGCAAGTTGAAAGCAGCATGCGACATAGACCTATAGCAAGAACCGCATTATTGACGTCCGAAAGTGCTGCTGACTCCGAACGTGATTACAACAAACATGAGTCGGCAGATTCTATACTCAAAAGTAGAGTCATATGTGTTGATACCGAAGGGACAGGAATACTGCCAAAGAGCGAAGAGCGAACGCTACAGCTTCAAAGTACTACTCCACATGGACCTACGGCACGTACCGTTTTTCTGGAGTCTGAAAGTAGGGCTGGTACAGAAGACGATCATGACAAACAGCGCTTAGCAGACCTTACAACCACAGCTAGCATAGCATGTGATGGAATCGAAAATACGACCGTAACGCATCAGGGCAAGCAGGAAATACCGGAAGCAGAAAATAGCGTGCGATACAGACCTGTAGCAAGAACCGCATTCTTGGCGTCAGAAAGCGCCGCTGACACCGACAGAGATTACAATAGGCAGGACTTGGCGGATTCTACACTCAAAAGTTATGTTGTAGGTGATGGAAACTTCAGAGCGGGAGGAACGGAAGTAATGCCAAAGAGCAAAGCGCACGTGCTGCAAACAGGAACAGATTTGCAACGTGAGAATATCGCGGCCCCTTTCCTAGGGCCTGAAGGAAGAACTGACAGTGGAAAGGAATTAGAGAAACAGCGTTCTTCGGGTGCTACAGTCAAGGCTGAGATGGCTGGTGATAGAAGCAAGAGGTATGGGCTTATATTAGAAAGCCAAGAGCAAGCGGTGCAGACTGTTGTGGATCATGAACCTCCAACACAGAACCCTTCTGAGGAACCTGCAGACGGGGTTGACGTAAAAAGTGATAACGAGAACCAATGTTTTCGATATGACAAGCAAGAGAAAACTACAGGCAAGAGACGAGACAGTGTTCTTCAAAGCGGTAGTACCAAGGAGCATCCTTACGATGGAGGAATAAAGATTGGACAAGCTGGACTCAGCTCTGACACAACGTCAGCAGAGGGAATATCCACCGTGAGTGAGGGACGGTTACGTGATGCACAGCATATTTTTGACGGCGGAACTCCAGACTACGATAAAAACGCAATGGCAGTAACGAAAGCGGAGGCGGCGGCAACGGAACTTAGGGGGAAAGAAAACGTTACGTGGGAAACAGCATCTGAAGGAAGTGAAGATATTCGAGATAGAAAGCCGTATAATAAAATAGACAGCGGTGCGAATATTGAAAGCGGCAGAGATGAAAGATATCAGGAAAACAAGTTTACAGCAGGTTCCCCGACATCTCAAAGCTGGACAGGTGAACCACACAGTGAAAAGTTTGGGCTGCAAGACCGTGACACAGCTGTTGACGCGAATAGCAAACTGGGAACCGACCTTTCCCTGTCAACGGCTACTAATGACGAAGAACCACAAGGTTCGGAGTCTACACCAGCACAAATTGCCATTGAGGAAGTAAGAACGGCGTCGTCGGCGGTTAGCGCGAATGAATCCTTCTTCCCCAGCACTCTGATCCCAGGAACAGTGACGCCTTCAATGAGCACACAGTCGCGGGGTCGAAGCACAGTGCGTTCATCACATGAAATATCTGTAACACCTCTAACGGCATCTGAAGGCGAGGCGGAGACGTTCGTTGAACCACCAGTGCTTACAAATCCTTGCCGTGACGAGTTCAATCCCACGGCGACAGAACTAAATGTGGAATGTCCTCAAATCCAAGAATTGGAATCTATCTCCGATGAAGAGTACCATTTAGCCAGTGATATGATGCTTATGGTCCAGAGCGATAAACCACCAGGGCTGATAACGAGAAGTCAGCTCCGAGTCTCCCACGAAGCCAAAGTAGCCGGGGGGCTTTCCGCTCAGTCGATGACAGACAATGTTCTGAACACAAAGAAATACACAGAAGTTACTAATGTCGCATCGACGTTGGGAAATGCTGACTCAGTTGGTCAAACAAATTACGCACACCAGTCCGCCACTGATGCAGCACGTCCCCTGATAGGCAGAGGAGTCGTAGAACCAGCAAAAGAAACCCTGCAGCTGTTCGAAGACGTTCCCATGGCACGCAAGCATTCGTCAACACCTAACCACAGGAACGACAATGCAGCTGCGCAGGAAACAAAGCGATCAGGAAGAACTGAAGGAAGTACCCAAGACCTTCAAGGCGATGGGAGATCCAAAGAAGTTGATCTCATGCACGATATGGAGAAAGCACTGTCACACCTGGTCAGTGCTCCAAGCACTACGAAGAAACATCTGGAGGATATCGCTGGCAGCACTGGTTTATCTGTGCAAAAAATTCACCTTGGACACGAAACGACAAAGACAGCTGAAGAACATGAACAACAATCGAAGACCGGATTCCACCGTAAATCCAACCAAGATGATGAGGAAGGAACGCAAGGAGCAGAACCAATGGTGTGCGGAATTGTAGGACAGGCCGTAGCCGTTTCACTGCCTGATAGTCTGACGGCCGACAAGATGACCAGCGTTCTCCGCGGAATAGTAGCTGAAACATGTGACTCACAACTAATATCGCCCAAGGAGCAACTACAGCATGTTTCGCAACTCTCCATCCAACCGTCATTATCAGCTGACGCATCCACGAAGGATAGTATACGTAGTACTATTGAGGAATACACCAAAGAATCGACAGCTGTTCCTGTGCCTACTGCACCTGAAACCATATCCCCTCTGGACCTTCCACCCCAAAACACCGGCCGAATTGCAGTACGGCAGCCGTTGCTGCCACCTCTAGATGTACAGAGAGAACATGTGACAGTTACAATGACTGAAGCCGAAGTACAACAGGAGGAGGAACCTAAGACCGGCCGTGCAGTAGACGGTGACCTTATAAAAGCCGCAGAACCTAATGTAGTCCATGCATTAGAAGCTGCCGAACATGAAACTGATAGTGTTACAAGTCTTGCGCTCTACAACGTCGACAGAATTTCGTCAGCAGAATCACCATCAGTGCTGACACCGGATGTACAAAACGAACCGCTGCCGCTTAAGATCGCTATGACTGAAGTTGAAGTACTACGCAAGGAAGAACCTGAGATTGGTCTTGAAGCAGCACAAGAGGCCTTCGTGGAAGCCGCAGAACCAACTGTACTCCACTCAATACGAGCTGTTCTAGATAATCCCGCTAGTGTTACAAGCCTTGCTCCCGACACCGTTGATGGGTTTTCCTTAGAAGAGTCAGCAAAGGATGCACAAAGAGAAACTGTGCTAGTTGTAGGAGAAGTGGCTGGATATGAAGTGCAGCAAATGGAAGAGCTTTATATTGGTCTTGAAGCAGATAGTGCCTTCGTGAAGGCCACAAAATCTGATGTGTTTAATGCAATCCCTGTAGATAATGCTAATAGTGTGATAGGTCTTTCGCCGGGCAGCATCGGCAAGGTTTCCTTAGCAGAGTCGTTGCCAACACTGGATGTAGAGAGAGACCCTGCACGGATTACTACAGCAATGGCTGAAACTGAAGTACAAGACAGGGAATGTAAAACTGGCATCAGTGTAGAAGACGCTGTCATGAAATCCACAATACCTTATGTATCAGACGAAATACAACCTGCTGTAAATATGGCTGGCGTCGTTACAGGTACTGCACCAGACAGCGTTGGCAAAATTTCCCTAGAACAGCTGGATGTACAAGCCATGAATGTACAAGGAGAACCTGTGCGAGTGGTAGGTGCAATGGCTGAGGCTGGCGCACAGCAAAAGAAAAAGTCTAACACTGATTCTGCAGAGGAAGAAGGTACTCTGGCGAAGGCTTCGGAAGCCGATGTACCTGATACAACAAAAGCTGCTGTTGATAAGGCTATTTCTGTTACAAGTCTAGCGCCCGGCAGCGTTGGTGAAATTTCCCAAGTAGAGTCCTTCCTGCCTGCGCTGGATTCACAGATCACAGAAGCAGTGGCCGAAATTGAAATACAAAGAAATGAAGAACGGAACGCTGGTCTCACAGTAGAAGGGGCCCCCGCTAAAACCACGGAACATGGTGTACCTGACGGAATACGCGCTACTGTTTACAAAGCTGATAGTGATACAGCTCTTCCATCTGACAGCAGAGGCGGGATTTTTGCAGGAGAGTCGTCTGTGCCGACCACGGAGGTACAGGATGAACCTGCGCAGGTGCCAGGCGCAAAGGTTGAACGTGAAGTGCAACAAAAGAAAGAATTAAACAGTAGCACTGACGTCAAGATTGGCGGAAATGCTAAAGAATTTCCTAACGTCAGTGATCAGTTAGCCGATACTACGCCATCGCCGACAACTGCAACAGAGCACACACTTTTTTTATATGAATCTTCCGCGGCACCCATAGAATTGACTTCTTTTACCAAAGGAACGTCAATAAACGTACAGAGCAGGCCTGAAGGCACCCATGGTATAGAACAGAATGTTTTTGTCCACGAACCAGACACTGCGCGAATCATATACGGCGGCTTGGCGGAACACACAATTGTGGCCACTGCATTGGCAGACACTGAAACCGAATTACTTCGGGACACCCTCGAGCGCCAACCTAGTAATCGTCATCTCGAAATACCAGAGGGCAGTGACATACTGAGACGCAGACAGAATTGGAGAGAGTCGGGTGCAAGCGATATACTTGTCGAGCTGCAGGACGATAGCTGGCTACAGGACGCAAGTCAGCTTAAGCCAGATGGGATTCGACAAGGAAAACGTGACACTCCTGATGAAACATATTTAAACTACATTACCCAACGCACGGAAGAAAGTGCCAGTGAACCGGTTCAGACTTCAGCTGAGGAATATCCAGCACTGGAAGAGCTTGCTCCAGCGTCGGATGTCTGTTGTCACATGGAAGGGGCAGAGAGAGAAATAGCGAAGGAGCTCATTACGATAAGTGCTTGCTCAGGAAAGGCTTCGAAAACTGAGTCAAGCT
Organism: Ornithodoros moubata; assembly: GCA_029532675.1. Lineage (NCBI taxonomy): Eukaryota > Metazoa > Arthropoda > Arachnida > Ixodida > Argasidae > Ornithodoros > Ornithodoros moubata. Next base: position 14,141 of record JARGYV010096624.1, read on the forward strand.
ACGATATCGATGTCAAGGCTCTTAGGGACTTCGAGAGCATGACTGGTGTCGCGATAGCTGTTCCTCTGAAAAGCACTACGCAGGATATCACAGAAACGTTTGACGGTGCACATGGCTCCATTCTATCTGAGCTCCAGAGCGTCGAAGTGACAGAAACTGGACTTGCCGAGTTGGAGAATGTGGAACTATCAATGCTTTGGAAATCAGAGGAACATGATGCGTCAATAGAGCCTCATTTTGCACCTGGAGCTCCTGGCACCAGTGGTACAGAGCTGAAAACTGAAGGCTTGTATGTGCCACGCCACGGCTGTCCTTTTCCAAGTTTATACACTGACGTTTCTGGAGTAGAAATTGCTGAACATATTCTAAATGTTGAACAAGAGGAAACTGAAATTGTCGGCAAGAAGCAGACTCTTTCTCGGCTTCATGCACCTAAAACTCAACAAGGTGTCACAACAATAGAGGAGAACGCAGGAATTAGTTCCTTACCAAGAGAGACATCGAAATCAATAACAACAGAGAAGGCGGATGAGTCTGAAAGAATCTCGAAACAGTCTTTAGCAACTGCGTCGTATGTCATAGAAGACATTCAACCTCCCAAAGTGGATGCGCGATATCTAAACAAACAAGATATGAGCCCGCAAGTGCCTCTGGAAACCGAGCCATCACAGGATGATGTCAACGGTTTGACAAATGTGACAGGAACCCGAATAGCAGCAGCTTCCCAAAGTGCCACGCAAGACGAGAAAGGTATGTCGCAGGACACAGGAAAGCTTCAAAGCAGAGTGGCGATTGACAAACCGGGTAAAGTGCTTCAGAGTGACAGTACAGTTTATCCAAAATCAACAGATGCGTCGAAATTTTCCTTAAAACGGCGGAAGAAACCCAAGAGAGGGCGTTCTGGATTCGCCAAAGCAGGCCTGTTCCCCAAAAAATACTCCAATGTTTCCGCAATAGAATGGTCCTTGTTCTCACGAGGGTGCAGTGCGAAGCATGGAAGATTATCAGAAATGCTGCTTCCAAGAAAAGTGAAGGATTACACAACTGACGCGCTTGAAGTTTCATCCAGCGTCCCAGAAGATGAAACAGCAGGAAGCGAAGAACACGTGAACTATGACGTAAAAGGGTCGTATCGGTCCTTTGAAGATAAAGAGGGAATAACCGCAAGCCAATCGGACCTCAGTCCACCGTTCAGTGTTTGGGGTCCTCACTTTACACTTAAAGAACTTACTCCCCTGTTCAGAGAAGATGAGATCATTGTACCTCCTCCAACGCCTGTTAGGACAGAAATTGCAATGAGAGAACTCGTGTGGAACCCTGAAGACCACGCAAAAGTGCCCGACACATTGCAACGGGCAAATGACACTAATAATGATGGGAATATATCAGAAGCAACCTCGGAAGACACTGAAAATCGATCCCAACTGGCAAAGGGTTTATCAGATGGACAGTATCTTGACGATGCTCATCAGGGCCAATACTATGTACGAAATGAATTTGCACTGCAACAAGGAAAGAATGATGACGTCATTAAGTCCTTGAACTCTGATACGCTGCCGTCAGGACACCGAAGTATGGTATTCCCTGAGGATATCGGGGATAAGGGGCTCCGTGAAGAGGAAGTGCCGTCAACAATTCAATCACCTCTCTCACCAATGACTCCGAGTGTTCCGACGCCAGCCAATGTGCAAAATGAAACAGAGGATCAAAAACCATGGGAATCTCCGACAACTCAAACGTACGAGGGGACTGCGGGGCTCCTTAACAATCCAGTCGTCGACAAAATAAAGCATGTACAGGACACCGTCGTTATGGAACTAAGGAAGCTGTCAAGAACCCCGGATGGTGAACGAAAGGATGCTGTCGCTGAGCTTAAAAGGACGTTTAAACTCTTGTCAAGGCTGAGTGGCGTGGAAAACAGAATTTTCACCAAAACGTCAAGATTCGTGAAAGTGCCCAGTCCACCACCTGTCCCCGGCGCAATAAGGCCAGATAAGAAAACAGGAACATCTGTAGTTTCTGTGATGCACGATTTCAGTAAGATGGACTGGATGAGAGAACAATCTGAGAAAGACACGTCAACAAGCAGCATTCTATCACCAGATGACCGAAATTCCGGGAGGACATCAGTAGCTATAGCAGACAACCAGATCTGCAGAGACGAGTATGGGGAAGAGGTCCAACCATGGACTTCGGGAGCTAATCATTGGAAAAGTATTTCAAGCTCAATATTTTCCTCTCCTTTGGGCACTGATTTTATGGATGGTAACGAATATCGGTGGTTTAGTCTGATACCGAACGACACCACTGCAATTAGGGATTTCAGAAGTACACGGAATACAGTCAGAAAAGACAAGCAGCAAGAAGAAAGCCTCGTCATCGATGATGACACAACGGGGACGTCATCGCTAGAAGAATACCCAGCCGAAAAGCAGCCACCGTCATCTGTAGATCAGCAAAATTTTGCGAAAGGCAGCAACTTGCAATCCTTAGCTCTGGATTCTTTGTCTCAGGAATTTCAAGAAATTCCACGACCTCACTTGAAGAATCTGATGAGCGCGGAAGCAGACCTAGTTGAAGACGACAATGAGGTCGACATACGTAGACGAAGAAACAGACGAAGCATCAAAAACGCGGGCATCGTGTCGAGGAGAGAAAAGGGAAAGGAGAAATCCCAAGGATTCTCCACTGAAACGCGTTGTGTGCTACAGGATCTTTCGAAAGAGGAGAACGTGTGTACGTCAGCTGTGGAAGCAACGTATCAGGACCTCGTAGATTTGACGAGTCAAGGGAAGACCATAACTGCCGACGATGAAAATTGCAGCATGCAAAGAAAAAATGATGAGAGGCAACGAAGCAGCGTGGGAAAGGAAAGGGAAGAAGACTTATGGAAAATATCCGTAGCTTCTCAAGAGCCCACCGTGCTGAAAACTTCTTCGAAGGAAGGAAACTTCGAGTCTTCAGCTCTACACGCCTTACTGCAAGAACTGAAAAACATTCCTGATTCTCAGCTCAAAGGCTTGCCGAGAGAAAAAACAAGTACCGGTGGTGAAAACAAAGATGACGACATTCCTGGGAAGAGTAACGGGAAAGGAAAAGGTAGAAAGAGCAAGTCATCTAGGAAACTGAAAACAGAGCCTCAAAATTCTTTCTCAGAAATGGCAACTGTGTTGTGTGAACTTCAGCCGTTGGAAAATACTGTGGTGGAAAAGCTAGAAGAACTGATGGATCGATCAGTGGTGCCATATGGACCTTCACGGTTAGTCGAGCGTAGCACGACGAGGCACTCAAAGACAAGTGTCAGTGACACTGGAACCATGCAAGCACCTAATGGCAGTTCAGTTAGGGGAGATATGATAAACGCAGCGTCTGGTGCGAACACACACGACAGATCGAACGAGCATCACCATGGTCTACAAGGTCGCCAGGAAGGAAGCATTAGAAAGCAGGGGACAGTTTCCGATCAAGAACGAACGCAACTTGAAGAGGAAAATGTGCGGGATCCTCCTGAGAGCCGAAGTTCGTCCAAGCATTCGAAAGGTGAGTACAAGTGTCATCGAAGAAAAAAAAAACGAGTTGAACGAAAACAAAGAAATAATTATAAGAGCACCTCTCGTTCTTCAGGCAACATCTCGTCGAGCAGTCTTATGTCATCCGTGGAACCTGGAAGCGCCCTGGTTGAAAGACAACTTTCTGTGAACGAAAGACGAGGTGTGGCCGATGCAACTTGCACACTAGTTGAAGAATGTAATAAGGACGCTGCAGATTCTCAGAAGGCGACTACAGCGAACTTTTGCTCAGACTCCACAGATGCTAGTGCCAGCTCAAGCTGCACCAGTCCACCTGGTTCCAGTGGCTTGAGTGCTGGCGCGTCATTGAAAGAGGAATTTCCAAGCGAACCCAAATCCCATACGAAGCTTTTAGCTGGTTCAGCAGAGTTACCCTCGTCGAGTCAACGAGAGGTGACGTCGATCGCATCAAAGTCAATAGATAATTGCCCTGTAAGGGATTCGTGTACCACTATGACAGTCCCAGAAACAAAAACTTCTAAAAAGCCTGCCGTTGATTCAGTTGCAGCCTCCGGTGCAGCTCAGCCACGAAAAAATGATCTGAAAAACATACTAGGGGACCTTGTTGTAACTTCAACTAGCTTGAGGGTCTCACCGAACACAAACTATGAACGCACGCAGTTAGTCCGGAACAACCAAGTAGAGGAAGGTCATGAGGTCACCGTTCCGCGTTCATCTTCCTGGAATATGCTTCATGCATCCTCACCTTCCACAGTAACAGACGTCATTGAAAATGCACGCAGTCAAAGTACTGCAGGAGAAAGCTCGGCAGAGCATACGCTGTTCAGCATTTCTCCAACTTCGGGAAGTTTAAGCTCACGAGGTCTGTCATCACGATGCTGGTATGAAAGTGAGCTGTCTGGTCCTCGGTTGTCGTCTAGGACGCCTTATAGCCTTCCTTTACATACTTCGCCCCTCAGAACGACATTGTTGAAAGACAGCTACACAGAGATGCAGGAAGATGTAGCCATGCCACAACGACATAAACAAAACAGTGTACTGGTTTACCAACAGTCAATACAGATGAGTACTCCCCTCGTCGACCGGGGAACTGTACTAAATGTGCCTTGCTCAGAAAGTCCTCAGGCGTCTTACTGCACTCAAAAGCCACTCGCAAAGCCACCGCAAAATCTGTCTTCGGAGGAAGAACAGCTGCACGGATATTCCTCAGAGCCACCAACGAAGAAGGAGCCCAGAGAACAGCCTGATAAACAAACGCGCCTCCTTCGCAGCCTCGGGTCCGTTACTGCGATAGGAGAATTGAAGGCCCCAAGTGTAGGGCATTTTGTGGACCTGAATGCACCACGCTCAGTTTCTGAAGATAATATCGAAGAGGTAATACGTGGCGTTCCTAATGCCATACAAGAAACCCGAGAGGGTAAGGACTCCTTGTCATATTTGTTTACAAAGGGCAGTAACGACGATGCTTCGAGGACGCCATTAAGGGAGCTCAGACGAGAGCAACGGAAAAATAATGCAGGATCTATGTATTTTCGAGATGAAATAGCCACGGCCACGGTTGATACCTCAGTGAACGACTTCTGGAAAACCACATTGATCAATGATTCTCTAGCTTTCTCGAAAGCGTGTTCTAATAGACAAGTCGCAAATGTTGCTTGTGCATCTCTGAATGCCGCCAACGAAGTGTGCAAAGAGCTTGAAGAAGTGTACGCTAATGAAGTATGCGAAGAGCTTGCAGAAGTGGAAAGCACGTGCATTGAAAAGTACTACAAAATCCCCAGAGCACTGCAGACTGCGACTGTTTCTGTACCAGACACAATGCCCATAGAAAACGATGTTTCTGAGCAGCATGACTGGAGAGCAAATGAAATTATTCAAATTTCTGAAACAGCGCTGCAGAAACAAAATTGTGATAAAAGAATGTCGCGTACGAAGGTTTCTACAGACAAGGACAGTAGGGAGATCTGTGATGACATACATGCAAGCCTGGCCTTGCGTTCCGTCAGTGAAGCTGGGCGTTCCCTGCTAGTCTGCACAGAACAAAACACCGGTGAGGCAAACACAGACTACGACAGAGAATCTCAGGCTAGCAAACAAACCCCAGCACTTAGTGACTGTTTGCAAAATAGTGATACACTAGAAAAGGACCATCTGACCATTGTATCACACGATGCCCTACCTCTGCAAAAATGTCCCTCCTTTGTTTCTGAACGCCAGGCGGCAGAAGTGGGAGGCAGTGGAGAGAAGGAGCATAGTGATCACCAGCCTAGTGGTTTGCATACAGAGCTTCCAACGGAAGGTTCGCACAAGGGCGGTATCGACGATATCATTAAAGACCCCAAAGCTGTCGACGGACGAGGTCCTCCGGAGCCTCCTGCTCCGGAGTGCCCTGATGATCGACGTAACGAAATGAAGCCTTGCGTAATAATGGAGGCGAAGGTCGAGCTTTTTGGAAAAGGGAAAGTTGCGCTAGTTTTTGACGCGGCACCGCGCAACGAGCAAGTCGAGGATGCGCCACTGAAAGCCTCAGTGCCTGCACCCCCTCTTCAGCAAGGGAGAGACACCACATATTCGAAGTCTACCGACAATATCAATGCAGAGTTCCATGCAGAGGGGCACATTTCAGCGACGTTTAACATTCGCAGTAGCCCATCTATTGGACTTAAGCGAAATATTCGGACGGAAATAGAACCTGCTAAGCAGGAAATTCAGCCAGTGATGTACGCAGCAGATGTCAAGTCACCACCTAAGGCTGAAGAGCTCCAGGCGCCCGTTTTCGAAACCCTTCAAGGTGTGACCAAAAGCTCCATGCCGTTAACAGATACAGTACCTACTGAACCTGAGTACTCAGTGCCTACTGTCAAAGCTATCAAAGAAGAAAAAGACATAGTGCATGCAGTAGAGGATGGAACATTGTCTGTAGGTCCAAGGGACGTGGCTTTTCCTGAACCGCAGGGTACTATTACAGCACCAGGTGCTCGGCACATGACTGACGACCTAGTGGAAGCGAAAGAAATCCGAGATGATAAGCCCGCTCCAGGAGTTTCTGTTGAGCTATCACAGCCGACAACATTCAGAGATTCTACCAGTAAACGAGATGACCCTAAAGCGGATGCCACTGTATCGGGGGACGTTGCAGAGATATATAGGGAGGAAACACAAAGGGGCGAAAAAGAACTCGACGCTGAAATACAAAGGGAAGGCATTTCTCAAGCAGCCGCGATGTCATTATCAGAAACGGTTGGCGAGGGAGCTCTGAGAACGTTAGGAGAACTACAACAATCTACACATGACCTGCAACAGGCTTTCTCTGAGTTACTAGAAGTAAAAGAACCTGCTCCTCTGGTCCCCTCACGCTCAGATCCAAATGTACTGACAAGTGCGTGGCTGTCTGGAACGCTTGCAACCGACACAAACACGGAAATCGGCGAAGAAGCTGAAATCCGACGAGAAAACGCTGAAGAAGGAACTCGTCGAAGCTTCCCAGACTTCAACGGCGTCAGAGAGGTCACAGGAAGCCTACCGATGTCGGACACAGGAGTTCACAAACTACACGAGGTAATTTCGGAAGCAATGACGTCCATAGAAGAGGCTATGCTGTCTCTTAGTCACCCTAAGACCAAACAAGATAGGGAAATTTCTTCTGTAGGGACTTCAAGCCTTGTGGCGGAATTGTCAGCCGGTACAGCAAGGGTACCTGCTATGCAACCATCACTTGAAAGAATCACTGAGCGGACAACTCTTAACGAAGAGATGCCGCCAAGAAACGTCAATGAAGCTCTGAAAATGTTGACTGAAATTGCGACTGTAACGGAAAATATTGCGAAGACGTATATGGAGGCACTGGCAGTAAGAAAATTCTCCCAACGAATGCTCGTAGAATATACATCGTCAGAAGAAACAGTAGGAGGTACTGAAGACGCACTAGATACAAAAGATCATCCTGGAGAACCGATAACTCAGTTGATGGTAAGAGATGACGTGGCACCGGAGAGCATCAGTGAAGCACTAAAAACATTGGGTGAAATTGTAGCAGTCACACAAGGCGTAGCAAAAACGTACGCGGAGGCGCTGGTCGCTTTCCCTGTGAAGGCCGTAAAAGTCGAGACTGGACAAGCTGCTGAGGAACAAGAGACAAAAATCCTGACGCCAGTGGAGAGTGAGAGGGAAGAACTGACAGAGCCCATAGAGCCTTCTACAACGAGCGCAACTAATGCTCCACCCCCAGAGCTGGTACCGAATGTCGCTGAAACTAGGAAAGAAGACATCGTCGGACAAGTTACGGAGGCCCTGGGGCGTCTCGAAGACGTCGGGTCGACCATGCAGGCTGTGATAAAGGCGTACTCCGAGGCGTCAGAAATGGGCAAAAGAACGGTTCCAGAGCCGCCGTGCGAAATAGTAACCGAGACTGAAGGGGCACAAGCCCTTCCCAAGCCGGCTGTCACGTTGCCTGACGATGAAACCATTGAAGAGAGTGTGGGCATGAAACAAGCTGTGGCTGGGACTAATGACGCGCAACATAAAGAACCTGTTTCTCCACGTACAGATTCGGTGACATCAAGTAAAACGATTGCTCCCAAGGGCAACGTTCAAGATATGCAACTGTTGGAAGAGGTCGCCACAGAAGAAAGTAAAATGACAAAGTTCGTTTTGGGAAGTGAATCAGGTGCCGGGTTATACGAAGAAAAAGATTCAACAGGCGGTCTTAAAAAGGTACAAGGCGTTGAATACCTGCCCGCTGGCGTGCCTTATAGGAAAACGACGGAGAGACTCGTCCCAGAAGACATGCCTGAGGAAGGACGTTATCTCGGTGCAAAAATTCTTGGAAGCACACTTCCAGTAAAAGATGAAATCCGCGATGTGGAAGGAGCCGATGCCACCAGTGTTGAGACTACAGGTTCAAAAAAGCAGCGTCCAGCAATACAAACAGAAAGGAAGGAAGTAGAGGCTGCCACAGAAGGTGCGCCTTCAGGCGCCGTATTTGCTGTACCCGACGCTGACAAGGGCCTGAAAGGACCCGCATCTCCTAAAGTTCAGGATCTTAGGCGCAAGTTCGAAGAACTCTCTTTATCCCCTCAAAGTCAAAAAGATTCTCTAGCAGTCAAGGGCGAAGGAACAGAGTCGGGAGTTTCAGGTTCACCAGCTCAGCAGGAACTGGTGGGCAAAGCTCCGCCTTTGTCGCGAGGTCGCGAAGTACGTCCTCCGGCGTTATGGGCTTCTGAAAGAGCGACAGGCAAGAATGAGCCACCGGAGTCCGCAATCATAACTCCTAAGATGAGTAGGGAATGCATTGAAGATTTTCGTTCGCCCATGATTGAATACATTCCTGTAACCTACGAAGACGAGCCGCCGATACCTGTAGAAGTTATCCGAGAACTCAAGAGAGCGCAAGACCTGCTGGAAATTGAAAGGAGCATATCCAAAGTGATGATCAAGCAACCTACAGAATATCCTGAAGCACAACACGACGAAAAATTATCTTCGCTTGGGTTCGAAACGAAAGCGGAGGAAGCGTTGGAACCAATCGATACACAAAATCTACCTTTCGGCGTAAGCAGTGCTGATTGGGAAACAGAGCTTCATCAACTTCGACATCTTCGTCTGCTCTCTAAAAGCGAAGCAACCGATGTGGTAGTGCCCAGTAAGATAGGAGGGGAGGGCACAAAAATTCCTGTACAAATCACTGCACCGAGCAGCCAAGCTGAACCTCTGACGATCTTACATGAGCTCGACGTAACAAAGGTATTATGCGGGGGCTATGAAGTTGACATCAAATGCGAACGTGAGGTGAAGAGGCTTGACGACAACGTAGCTCCATTAATATTAACTGGAGCGCTGCCTCAAAGTAGGAGAGTGTCAAAGCCTGAACCGTGCATTCATCGTGAGTTTCTTGACAACTGGGTGCCGCCCATGCCAGTTAGTGGAGCACCAATTGAAGCAGGACAAGACACAGCAGCCGCACGAACGATTCGTACTTTGTCCCCTGATAGAATGCCTGGAACTTCAAAGACCACAAAAATCCACGATGAAGCACGAGGTTCAAACGAAAGCCCACTCAGAACGGTCACGGTTGACGCTACAGGCCGTGATTTGCAGAAGGATGGCGCTACTGAGTCAAAGCAAACGGCAAGGGGCGAAACGAAGGATATGGGGTTTGACAGCTGTTTACCGTTGGAAGAAGTTGCAACAACAATGCCTTTGGCAAGGAAAAGAACGTCCTTGCCGCCTTCTGAAGCAAAAGAAATCGAGGTCGCTCCACAAGCTTCGCAAATCCCAACAGAAGGAAGAATTGGGGACACAAAAGGTCCTTTGAAAGGCCAGGCCGAAGAGGTACCCCAGGTCAGAGGCGTTCCAGGCACTGGAAAAGAGCCGTTACGACCACAGGTTGCTGGGGGTGAAGCAGTGCCCTTTCCAGCAGGTGTACAGCTATCACGTGAAGCGGAAAATGAAAAGATACAAACTCTTGAAATGCATAGTATCGGGAAGAGGGAAAGCGTTCACCGGGAACCTTCAACGAGTGGACCCGACACTGATTTCGCCATTGACGTCAGCAGAAGCATGGACGAGCT
>JARGYV010096626.1:0-11891 GCA_029532675.1 Ornithodoros moubata
TAAGGCAGCCTCTACATGGAACGGAGCTCGCCTGCTTATTTTGGCATTTCTTCGTACGGAGCTTTCCTTCCGTAGTTTGGCGGCAGTTTCTCACTGTCGAAGAAGCTGCTCCTCATTAAGTTCACAGAAGTCTACAGAGTCTCACGATCTCCTGTGAAACAGTAACAGCTTAGCGGAACGTACAGCGGAAAACGACAGCTTACGAAACACGCAAGCGGCGTAATTTTGTTTCAGTGCGACACCCTGGTGTCGGAAGCCTTTCTCTTTCTTTATCAACAACATTGACGAAGAAGTTCCGACAGTGATAATCCTCTATGCACACCATATGCACGAGACTCAAATCATGCAAACGTATGAAAAGTACATTACTTTCCGTTAGCCGCCATAACATCAGTTTGAAGTTCGCTTTTTGTATCTCTTCATCCGGGAAAACGGATCCGCGCTCAAAACAGATACAAGCGGGCAAGCACACGACCAGTTGTAGTCGTAGGGTCCACAAAGTCTGTATAACTTGCTCGGGCCGTTGTACCGGCGAGTGAACAAAAACAAACAATCTCGCGGCTGACAGATCACGAACAGAAGCAGCTGTGGAACGTTCGTCGTGATGGGAGAAGTTTCACCTGAGCATTTAAAGTGTACTTAGTGCGTTTCACCCGGCTCCTCAACCTACTAATTATTGCGATGGTGGACGGATGTACCTGGTAAGATGTGGTGCACTCTCATCAATCCCCATACATGGTCGATATATAATGACAGCTGTTTTCCAATTGAATCAGAAACGCGTGCATGGCGCGTGAGCAGCAAAATTTGCCGGAAGGGTCGTTTCCCGTCCTCCTCAGAGCCCCCTAATACTTGGTCAAGAAAAAAAAAAAGGACTCTTTATAATATCAAGGTCCTTCTTACCTCAACATCCTCCACATTGGCTTTCGTGAACGCCATTTGAACCACTTCTTAAATTTGAAATGATTGACCCGCATCTTGTATAGCTGCTACTCTTTGTATTTTTTTTTTAAGCTTGAGTCATGTTGCTTTCGCTCTACATGCATGTATCATGTGCGCCACATGGAGGGAATTCGAAAATAGTCATTGTTCTAAAAGCAAACCTTTACCGCTGAATTAACCTTTATTGCAGAGGCATCTTTCTTCATTCCTATTAATCGTAAACAAGAGGCCTTTTTTTTTCTTTTCACTTAGAGAGTAGAGAAAGACCTGGATGCCGAGAAGACGACCTTCAAAGCCCTGTAGCATTTTCTCACACGAGATCAACAGATGAATCAGAGCTTGACGCCTTAAATTATTCCCTTCTACAGGTTCAGGATCCACGGGAACAAAGACGAGTCGTCTGGAAGGCGTCAAAGAAATCACCCTTTCCACCTTATGCCATTGTCACCTTCGGAAAGCCCGATTTTCCTCTGTCCACATCTCATGGCGCGAACCACAGCGCCATTGAAGGAGCTCCTTATGAGAGTTGCCCGCATACATTTCCGACCTATCCAGCTGTACATATAACCTTCGTCTCCTTCACACATCGTAAAGGCATCAGGTCGCGACTGGGGAGGCCGAAACCGTGCAAAATTGGATTGTGCGCACAATGCCCGTTAGGGGTGTTTTACAACCGAACAAAACTCGTAAACTTTAATTTCAGCCAATTGACGAAAGAGCGGCGTAAATCTTCAGCCTCCGCTGCCTATGACTTTCCTTTCTTTTTTTCTTTATCCCAAGCCCCAGTGGCAACAGGACGTAGCGTGTCACCAGTGGACAAAGGTTTCGCGGGAACAGCTCCGTGTCTGGAGACCTCATCGGCTGGATCCGTGATGACTATTCTTCATAAGATCCGTGCGACATGAATAGAGACCCTTTTCTGACATCATTCTTGGGGAGGCATTATGGGAGTCGTTATGCGGTGGGGTGTCGCAACGAATAGTTTCTCGAGGAACCTTTATAACTTTGGCCTGGGCGGTGCACCATAAGTAGACCATAGTCTTCGCGGTCACGTTGATCGACCTTTGTGCTTCGCAGTAAATCACATTCCACCGAGTTGCATTCACTGCCGCATCGTGGCCCGTATGCTTGGCCCGCTGTTTCAATGTCTGCTGGCTGTTGACTTGAAGAGCCTTTTGTGAGCGACCAAAAATGGATTGATGTCAGTTCCTTGAGGTGCTGGTGGCATTGAAGAAAGCAGAAGAAACGCCGAGGGAAGGGCAACCAAAAACTCCTGCTATACGCTTCTGACCAAGAAATGATACCTATCTAATGTGTAATATTGGTGGGGCATTAAATACAGGGTGATTTAAATGTAGCACAAAAATGAAAATTAAATATTTCGCCAATACTAAATATTTATATTTAAATATTAAATTATAGGCAGTATAACGCGCGGTACGGATTTTACAAAAATACGAAGAATACACGCATTTAATGCAGAAATTTTTGTTGTCTGTATAGTACACTACCAGGGGAAGGCACTGTAGTTGTCCCAGAGCTGCTGCCTGTGGCTACTTAAACAGATTATGAAACGGTGCAGCATTACGAGCGCTTGACCAATCTGACTTTCGGACATTCTGTTTGTCTACAAGTTCAGATTACTGCCCTCGCCTTAAAACAGCCGCTGTTTTCCATTTGCAAGACGTCTAAGCCTCCGTTGAGACCAGGTTCTACCAATATGGCAAGAAAATGCTTGGTATGTGATATACCTCTCAGACGATTTACCCCCCCCCCCTCCCTAAACACACACACATAAACATACAAAAAAGAAAGAAAGAACAGCACTGTAGTTTTAAATACCACAAGGTACGCCTGTAGTACTCGTATTTGTCATTTTTTTAGCAACACGCCAAAAGCAGAAATAAAATAATAATAATGATAAAATATTAAATAACATAAATCTTAGCAATAAAAATTTGTTAACGTGCTTCCGTGTAACTTCTTCTTCCTTCTTCTCTCTGCCTCTTCTCTCCTACGTATGATTAAACAAATGCTGCATTACAGAAACCTTCGACACCACACCAACCTTATACGACTTCTATCGCAGACGCAACATACCATATTTCTTCTTTGCATTAACGACAAACGCAAGCAGTTGGACTCATTAAGACAGTCCACAGCATATGTTGGTCAACGCATAACTTTCATCTTCGCATGATTCTTGTTTTGCGTGAAGATAACGTAAAAGGGAAAAAAACGAAACAAAACCCTGTCAGGTGTATATTCATACAACACGCACGATAACACGCATGAACATCTTAGCAATTATTTCTCCATTCCGGAAATATATGTATACCCAAATGTTAGGAACGTTCCTGGAGGTTGAACTATAGCCTTCCTGCAGAACGTTGACGCGAATTTGAGCTGTCGCGTATAGGCATCAAGATTGCAGGTGCAGAGAACACCCACCATTCATGATATGAAAAAAGAAAGAAAGAACAGGTAAGGCTTCGGGATGCCGATATTTCTCTATGCATATGGCTGCCTCCCAAACAACAGATGCACTTGAATACGTTCTTTGATGTGAGCCTCCCGGTTCCGGTTACAATGTTTCAGGTGGATCTCGGGGCTGGATTTTGTTTCCTCTCTCTCTCTCTGTCCGGCGAATGCAGGTGTACTCTCGCCGCATTTATCCACTCCCAGTATCACAATGTATACCTGTGTAAGAGGGCAGCTAGCATATTTTTGTGACGTTTCGAAATCCCGACAGCTGCACATGCTGTGATATGGCGGAAGATCGCGAAAACGTCCCCGGGAAGCCGTGTTCTGGTTTATATGACTCAAGGATGTACTTTCTGTGATTTGTTCTGGTAATGTTCCTCACGTCTATCGCGAATCTAGCACACGCATCTGGGGCAATGCTCACTTCTTTTTGTTAAAAAGAAAAAAATAAAAATGACAGAAGAATATGGTCGAATCAGATTGACAGGCTGTGACTCTTCGGACGTTTTTGCCCGTGATTCAGTGACACCGGTTTTGCTTTCCTATCTATTACCTATAAATTGCGGCATTGGCTGTTCGAGTAGTAGTACTTCAATAGCCTGTCCTGTCTGTGAAAGGGGCATCTCCATGGTATATCTGCATAATAAACGAGAGCAGCAAAAACGTTCTTATCAAAGCACGGCATAGAAACGTGAAATTCGGCTTAGGCATTCCTCTCATGACACCGATGCCATTGAAGAAAGGGTTTTGCAAACAACTGGGTTGAGTCGAGTTAAAAGGGGTAAAAATGGGCTTTTGACGCAAGCGAAGGAGCTGTTTTAGTTCAAAATTTTACACCGGTGTGGCCCCGACCAAACTGCGCAGTTTGTGTACCGTACGTTCCTAAGTTGCGCAGTACGCATGGTGCCTGGCATGCCCAGCAAACCATGTACATCGCAGGGACATCTTGTGGATGTCTTGATAGGTGGTTGGATATCCCAGTAACCTTCGTACAGAGCTCAGAGACGTCTCATGTACATTGAGGAGATTATGCTTTCTGGAGCCAGGGCACGTTCTGTGAACATTCCACAAATGTAAAGCGGAAGTATTTGGATGTTCACCAGACATTCAAAGATAAGCATATTGACGGCTGTCTTTCAATTATTTCATGGCTCGTATATGTAACATGAGACCTCAAGAACACTAGGGTTCTCCAGCAAGTGTCGCTAGTAGGCAGGCATGTACTTTCCCTCCTATTTCTATTTTTGCATCCACTCTTGGCAAGGAGCTTCAAGTTTGGACCTTTGATATTCAAAGCTACTCGCCAACACTATAGTTTTTGTATTGTTGACCTGTTAGATGAGCTACTCAAATGCGGTCCTATCTTCTTTAACATTTAGCTCATTGTATTTAACCTAGGATATTTGACAGGTTTACCAAATAACATAATTTTCATTTTTGTACCTTCACCAACATATAATCCTATACCTATAGTTCTTACCGGCCATTTACACGGTACACCTCTGAAACGAACATTATTAGTTCATTGATATCAAGAAACTGTTGACAGGAACTGGCAGTTTGTATCTAGGTACGAAGGCGATTACCCTTTTGTAACAATGTCGGTAGAGCGTCTATAATAACCTAAGTGATTGTGGAAGAAGTGGAAGAAGTGTAAGGCAGTAAGCCCACTCTTTTGAATTCGTTGCGTACCGCACAATGCGTCTTCTCTTTTTCCCAGCCGTTTTACTCCGACTTTATTGTTTACCAGCGACCCAAATATTGACAACGATTCTTTGGCAATCTTAGATATCGAGTCATGTCGTTAATGCTTGTTGGATTATCCCATTTCCCAAGCTGGGTCATGTTTTGTGCCCCTTTAATCTTGCCTAGGACCCGTGCCACCTGAGTGACAGATTGTGCTGTAGAAACAGTTTCCATGCATCGAGAAGCTTATAGGAAGGACAGAATTTACAAGTGGTTTCCCCGTTTCAGAAGAACCATCCGACAAGACTTGCCAGCAACCGAACAGAACACAATGACCAAAGAACATTTTCTCTTGTTATTTTTATGTTTTGTTTCGCTCTGCCTTCAGAGCCGACAAATGGAATGGCCAAGTGAAAGAGATAACGAATGGGCCTGTCGTGTATTGCGGCAAATGCCATGCGCATCGTTAACGACTCTCCACTGGCAACCTGCCAGTCAGAGTTGTGAACATGCTGGCCCAGCAAGTGCATTCCGTTCGTCACGGCGCAGCCTGGATACGCGTCTTTTCGACTGGAATCCTTGCTGACACCGAACACCGACGAAGACAAACAGAACGAATTCCGGGGATGCGCGGATAAAATAGAGTGCACTGCTGATCAGATATCGGAAAGACATACCACTTCCGAATTCCATGAGGGAGACGCCCTGCGTAGCGACCACGACGGTTGGAATCTGTTCTATTCCTTTGGGCAGGCAAAAACTATGTGTTTATTCTCGCCGGCTCTTTTGTTTGCCCCTCTGCCTGTCCGCAGCTTCTAAATGTCATGGCACAAATCAGAGAGCAATTGGAACATTTTTGTGTTTCATTTTGTTTCTGCGATGTCATCGATCGCGTCGTTTCGCTGGCAGAAAACAAAAGAAAAAGGCGTTGTGCACGAAGGAAAATTTGCGAAAGAGTTACGCATGGTCCAATAACTCGTGAAGCAGCATCATTACGCCTGACATAACACCTACGTAGAAAACTACATTACATTACGCATGTTACGCCTCCAGTGAATTCTGTTCAATCCTTGCTTTTTTGAGAACCCTGTAGACTATAGCCCTAATATATTTCGCGTGATTCACATACCATATTATATATTGTATAATGTGTGATGACAATATTGTTTTTGAATGCGCCGAGAAGCGAAATAATACCATCAACGCCCTACACCACATTGAATGTCCCGAGACATCAAATTTTTCTTGAAGACGTTTTGCATGAATATTGAAGGGCGGAAAATATAAAACATTCCTGCAAAGTTTTGCAGTGATTGGCCTGCAGTTTCTTTTTAAAACGACCGTGCCAAAAAAATCCTCGCGGCGCCTCCTCGCCCGCCTCCCTCTACCAGAGAAGAGGGGAAGTGACGTCACATATACGTTGGTACACTTGAACCCCTGACGGTATAACGTAGTATCGCAGTAATGGGTTTCACATAATTTTAATTTGTTTGTAATTTATGAAATAATCTTGATGAACTGCTGTTTGGATCAATAATTAGAGTCACTGGCTCTTTATGTTGACGAACCGAGTTACTTACACACATAAAGTACACCGGTTTGCAAAGATGATTCGTGCATTCTAGCCACCAGTAACCTGAAATTCTTAGCAGGAGCTGAGCGAGTATACGTCATTACCATTCAGCGAGCATTACTTCCCCGTGAAAAAGAAGTCAGACGTTTGGTCTTCCAAAAAGCGGGTCACAGTATCAGTAACGTCATCATCACTGCAAACGCGAACACAAGAAAATTCGTTTTTCATCTGGGGAAAGAGATGGAAGTCCGGTGGGGCCAGATCTGGCGAGTACAGTGGATGATTCACCACAAAAAAGCCACAGGAGTGGATGGCAGCCATCGCCACAGCAGCGCGATGTGGGAGCATATTGTCCTGCTGGAACAGGACCCCCTTCCGGAGCATACCGCGGCGTTGGACCTGATGGCGTAGTAGCTTGCGTAGTAGGACGCAGTAGGGTTGCGTAGCAGCTCCCGGTGATGGTGTGCCCTTTCTTAGGTAATCGATGAGCAGCACGCCCTTCGTATCCCAGAAACCGTGGCCATCACCTTGCCTGCTGACGGAACGGACCGAGCCTTCTTCGACGATGGGAAGGAAGGGTGTTTCCACTGCTTGGATTGGGTTTTGCTCTAGGGTTGAAAGTGGTGAACCCAGGTTTCGTCCACAGTCACAAACAGGGCACTGAAGCTCACGGGATCTGCTCTGAGCAGCTCGAGGTAGTGTTTGGATGTGCTGGAGAGTGTGCGTTTTTGGTCACACGTGGGTAACCTTGGCACCCATCTGGCGGAGGCCTTGTGTATGTCAAGATGTGGTGAACTGTTGTTCTAGAGATTCCTGTGACCTATGGGATGGTCCGTACTTTTACTCGGCGATCTGCCATTATCTCATCGTGCACACGGTCGATGTTTTCTGGCGCCGTCACTTCTGCAGGTCTGCAAAGATGGGGGTCGTCTTGGAGGCTCTCCCGTCCTCACATGAATTCCGCCGCCCACTTTTTCAACGTGCTGTAGGATGGAGCATCCTGTCCCAATGTCGCCACCATGTCTTGGTGGATGCCTACCGGAGTTAGGTCTTTCCAAGACACTTCACGTGTCTTCACTTTCACCATTTTAGCTCCACTGAGTGCATTTCCACATGCCGGCTGCCACCACATGGAATCCGTGTTGTGTGTATGCACTATTTTTCGTGGCGCGAATCTTAAAAGGTGCCCATGTGCAATAATAATGTTTCGTATCTCTGATCGCACCCCATCTCTGTCAGGCCGAGAACTTATGGAACATATGGACTTTATATATTTTTAAACTTGAACATCAATAGACTCATATTGCAATAGATGAGCAATGTTGCCAAAGTGTATTAATATATAATCGTAAATTGGTCTGCTTCACATTAGTTGTCTCTATGAAACGGAGCAGGCGACCAGTGCGCTAGAGATTACACAATACAAGACAGGCTGTGGAAAAAATGGGAAAGAGAGAAAGTGCACTTCAGGGAAATACTCGCAAATATAACAAGAGAGGCTGTTTACACCACTTACTTTTATTTCCAACTTTGGAAGCATCAATATTGAGTTCCCGACCGCCCACCTAGCGTTGGTAAGCACAGAGCGTTCTTTAGTATTGCACATTCCGTCTATTCGCCGTTCAATATAAGCACGTAGAAAGTAGTAGTATAGTAGAGTGATATTGGCATCCATTAAAGATAATCAGAACTCTGTTCCGTACATAATTTGAATACGTTATGATCTGAGTTAATATCAATGCTTTCATTTTTATGCATGGTAGTAAAGCCGCGCTTTCGAGGCGCGTTCACGAAGGAAACTGAAATGCAAATAAAGTTGGTGACATTTGACAACGAACATTGCCAATGCTGATGGACTATCCAGACATACTGAAAGCTACGGTCTATACAGTTCGATCTTAGGAGACCTATACAAGATTTCTGTATGTAAGATCTTCCTGTCACAGCTAGAGAGATAGCCGAGGCGACACTGCAGGGCCGATCTTTGAAGCAAGTAAAGGAGTGCATTGGAAAAGGCTGGTAAAAAAGAAGAAGAAAAAAAAAAAAAAAAAACTGGCCCACATCTGGCTCCGTGCCAACAACATCGAGCGGGACTGACAACCCACGGAGTATGTGTATACTCCTGGGGCTATCGTCATTCATGAAAAATATACAGCAGGAGCTTGCCTGACATGCTGCACATGACTGTCATATGGATGAACTAACATTAAAATGCTCGCTCATATTTTCGTTGGCCATGCAGCCCTTGAAAAAGGCATCGAGGCTCGCGTTAAGCGCTGTAACTAACGTGCAGCTCTCACTGAACGCGAGGCCCCAGCAGTTCCGCTGCAGTGAGAGCCACCAGGCAAGCTCCTACTGTTTACGTGCAGCTCTCGCTGAACGCGAGGCCCCAGCAGTTCCGCTGCAGTGAGAGCCACCAGGCAAGCTCCCACTGCTTACGTGCAGACTTTGCTGAACTTAAGGGAAGCATTACGTTGTGGTCGTCGATGATTTCAGTAAGTGACCATGAATTGTGTTACACCACTTCTCCGGGGACAATGGACAATGACAAAACGAACCACCTTTCCAGTCACAATTTTCAAGCACACCGAATTCAAGTTCAATGGTCAGGCGGAAAACTTCATTCGCACTTCATTCCCTCGCCGTTCCACATCCGAATGGGAGAGACTGTTAGGGACTTCGTGTTTAAGTATCGCATATAACTCCATATGACAGGCCGTCCATCATTTGAGTGACTGAACAACAGTATCGCCAGGGCCAATCATACCGCCGAAGGATTATAGCAGGAAAACGACAAATACGGTGTCATGAGTGGTATGCTTCAGACCGAGCGTTCGGGGAAAATGCGGTAGTATGCAGATGCCGGCAAGATCCATGCCATTGCAGCTTCCTGGAGCGGAAAAGGCACAGAGCGATAACCAGCGATCGGCAGTAGCGACTTCAGTAGAGATGGGAACTGCATTGATCAACAAGAGTCATCGCTGCCCTTCGCGGAATTGCCGTCCTCTAAACCATTACCAGCCGTCCTGAAGAGGAAAACATTGCAGTAGCACGTCAGTGCCAGCAAGCACGAGAGACCGCGGTTCGTAAACAGACACAGATAGAGGCTGCAGAAGGATGCGGTAGCTCCGTATATTTCAATATTGACAAATAACTGTTTCGCTATTTACCCGGATATTTCAGTCACAATGAGCAGTAACGGAGCTTGCATAGTGAAATCGTTATCGCGACGTCACCAGACGAACACTCTACTAACAAACTGCCCCACGACGTGCTCTGTCTTATATATACGCAAAATGTTTAGTCCACCTGACTGTTCTTGGAGTGCTGATTTTTTATATAAATTATTTACCAGTCTGGGGGGCATGAGTAGCGGAATTGAGTTTTCACACAAGACAAAACGAACTTTGAAACAATGCATTGTACGGAGGTAAAAGACTACATCTGCTCCACGCCCGATAAAATTTTCGATATCGAAATTTCCTATGCGATTTCGAAATTGCTTGTCGTGTTCGACGTATGGAGAAAAGAAGAAGATGGAGCGCTTTACTTATATGAAATGAAGCTTTGTTGAATGGAATTTGGGGGGCCAGTTTGTGACGCCACGACAGGCTTGAGCGTCATGATAAAACGTTGCCGATGATCGTGACGACGAGGCTCACTGTTGTTCAATTACGCTCGAGAAAACAAATATACAAAGAAAATGAAGTCGAGAGATCTAAAGGACGATTGCACGATATCGGATCATTCTTTCGGAATCTGGACCCTTGTACAACTGGTACCGATGGTAAAATTAGGATAACGCCGCCACCGGTCCAATTGCCCTCAGTGCACCCTCGGCCGAGTGGGCTAAGGCGTCACTCATTCCATGGATAGACTGGGAGGTGGTTTATTCGACTCCCACCACCGGCTGTGCTGTTTGGAGTTTTCCCTGGGTTTCCCTCAGGGCTTTCCAGACGTATGTCGACATAGTTCTCCTTGAGGTCGGCCCAGGACACACACGAGACCCCTATCTTCCCCCTCCTGCTATCCTATCTCCAACCGTCCACATCTGTGCGCTACTCATGGGGTACTTGGCGTACAGGTCCATGGAAGGGGCATGAAGTTAAAAAGAGCAGATGGAAGTGAGAGTTACCTACAATGTGTCGAACGCGATGAGTTTCACCACGGTCCTTCAATACTCTCTCTAGAGAGTATTAAAGGACCGTGGTTTCATGAAGTTGACGATTAGAATAAATAATGAGATGAAAGTTTGTAAAGTCGCAACAAAGTGCCAACGTATGCACGCAAGTAAAATTGAACGGCTATGTTTTGGGATGTTTGGAATAACCAAGATGGCGGTCGCTAGAAGGAAGGAAAAAGTAAAAGCTTCCTTGCCCCGTGCACAGACCTCACTATAATAAAGAAGTAAAAGTAAAAAAGAAAAAAAAGCGTGATGTATGGATCAGTGTCACAGTCAGTCAGCTGTGGTGTCGCTAATAATCATGGGCTTAGTTCTTGTTACAGTGACGACTGACACCATGCGGCCTAGCTTCGTCTCTTTTTTTTAACTTTTTTTTTTCATATTCCTCTCAGACAGACGCAAATTCTAGGTATAATATTTCACAAAACTTATGGCTATTACTTTTTTCTTTCAATTAATAATATTCGCATTTTGTTTCCTGATTAAATCTTACAATGCACAAAACATGACTAACTATCCATAGCACATGACGTGACCCATACTGAAGAAACCCGAAATGAGGAAAACAGAAGGGGACAACCACACACAGTCTTAAACCACCAAGGGGGGCCCTCCAATACATTGCTCCATAGAGAAAAGCGTGCCCTGAGTGCGCTAGGAATCTTGGGACGCTCGTGGTCACACGTCATCGCAAACGTATCGGATCATATGACGGGGAAAATGGCGGCGCCCTGCGCTTGCGTTGAATTCTGTGTGTAAACAAAATCGTTCTGGAGCCAATCCTAATATCAAACGGGCCAGAACGGACTTTAATGCTCTGTATGGCTACTTGAGATTTCGTTCTGCGCTCTAAACTTGTTGCAGTGATACTTTAGATAGATTATAGTTAGGCAGATGGCATCGATCTTTGCTCGATTTGCAAATACCGATGAGTACAACGCACACAACCCCTTGCGCGCTGCTCGCACGCTGGCTCCCATTGAAAAATCGGCTTCGGGCGGCTCCTTCTTTTCTTGCCTCCAT
>JARGYV010096644.1:0-17190 GCA_029532675.1 Ornithodoros moubata
ATACCCAGCCTCCCCTCGACGAGTCCAACAGTGCTTCTCTCGTTGCCCGCCAGTCAGGCGCTTATCGGAGCAAGACCACCGAAACGGGAGATTGACCAGAAGTGCCTATGACAGTACGTTAACTCCTGAATATCGCCTTTTGTTCGAAAAATTACAATGTCATGGACCTTACACGCCAATGGGTCCCATCCCGGGTCCACCACCGCCATGAGGAATGCAAAAGGTCTTGTGCAGATTGAGGTGAGACACGTCGGATCCATAATCGCCGGGTCGACAGAGTCCTACTTGGGCGTTCATGTTCGCTCCGTCCAAGTACACCTGGCCACCTACGCCGTGGACCAGGTCACAGACATCCCTTGGAACGGAAAACACTGTTCACGATCACCACTTCCAATAGATGCCCTCAGTGCAGAGACATTATAACGTCTCTATAGGCGCGTTAGTGGGAGTCTCCATTAAAAAATTTACAACCAGAACAACAGGGGCATTTTATTCATCACTAACAGCATCCCAAAAATTACACGCTTACAGCCGATATCGCAGACGACGGATATGGACTGTGTTCCCTCTCTGCAAATCTCACCGAACGTCATAGAGAAACGAGCCAATGGTAACACGCAGAGATGAGAGCGGAGGAGAGGTGCGCCCAGATGAGAGGGAAGACATGGAATTCTATTTCGGAGTGACGTCACGTCAATTGTATTGTCGCGCAACTGTGCTCTTCAATATTAAATTTTCTCGATACATGCTCAGGGTGTATTGAAAAGAAAACTGGGCTTCTTGCGCTTTGAACTACAGGGAACATTATTGTGCTTGTCTGATCAAGACCTCAATGGAAGCGACAGTCAATAGGTGCTGGAAGCCCTTTAAGAGGTCGTGAGCTGATGAAATAAACCGTCTTACTTGATAGTCTCTTCAAATATTCCATTGGTAGAAGGATATGTTATCATGATACAGGCCACTTTGTCGTCGTGCTGATCTAACTGAAGAAGAATTGCTTCCATTGCAACGAATACGTAGATGTACCGGTGAAGGTAAAATAGGCATTACTTTCGCTTTGAGATGAGCAACGTCAACGTTTCCGTTCTTGAGTATCTGGATGGGCTCAACCATCAGGCCTGCCATCTGGGCGCTGGCCGGATTGGTGCCGTGTGCAGAGACGGGAATCAAACACACCTGATTGTAAAATAAAAGTTAAATATTTCACAGGTATTTTCTCAAAACAATATCTCAGCATTCACCTTCCTCTGAACTTCCCCCTTGTCTTTGAAGTAAGAGGTGATGGTTCTTAATCCCGCGTACTCCCCCTGGGCCCCGCTAGAAGAAACGCGTATTAAGTGTGGTTTCAATGTAGATCCGATCGCGGCTCGAGGTTACCTGTTGGGTTGCAGAGAAATCCTGTCGTAGCCCGTGATTTCGCACAAGTCCTTTTCAAGCTCTTGGAAAAGTTGCTTGTAGCCTCGTGACTGATCGCAAGGTGCAAAGGGGTGCAGGTTCACAAATTCCCGAAATGAGGACGGCTGCCAGAAAACAATATTCATTATGTGTATTTCAAATATCCTGCAAAAGCGTACTGCTTTCGAAACGATCGACTATTGCAGACTGTCTGCAAACAAGGCCGAAGAACCCCTGTCAGTACTTGTCACCCACTAGTGTGGGTAGGGGATCGTAGGGCCAAGTGCAGAGTACAGTCATCCTTGTCGGCAGCGGTACAAAGAGTGAATGCCTCTTACCATCATTTCGGTCGTGCTGTTCAGTTTCATGGTGCAGGACCCCTGTAAAATGACCTTAATGTTACGACTTCCGTATGGATCTCACATGCGTCTAAAGCAGCAGCGTCGTCTTTGCGTTCGCTATCACTCCTATTTTTTCTGTTCACGCAATATGAGCACAGGAACTGTTCTGTGGATCCAGCAATATCGGGAAAACTATTGGAAGATCCGCGGTAGGGCACTAACCCCTTCACACGCGAAAAGTGGACTTGGCCGGTTCCAGTCAGCAGCTAGGGTGTCGCTAACCGGTACAAATAATCCTGTATTTGTGTTTCTCGCTACTGGTATTTCATTAGTGACTAGTACTTCTTACCAAGGAAATCATGGAATGGACGAGAGAGACATCCTTGTTCTCAAGCTGCTTCATGTAGCGCACTATTTGCGTTTCGGAATGATACCTGCATGCAGAGCACGTATATGAACCCAAAGCGTCAGAACCATATGGTGTCATGCCTACGTGTTGAACACAGGGTGACTGAGGAAGTCGGTCGTTCGTCTGTGACTTGAGAAGAGGACGCTCTCTGGCGGCTCTTCCGGCATTTCTTCAGCAATACTAGCCTAGAAAACGATCACGTGTGAGGTCCCATTTGCCGGACGAAACAAGCAATGGCGCCAACCGCTTTTCTTTTGCAGTCAAATATCCACAAGAGGTCGTCCAGGTCCTTCTCCTTGACCGTTTCATCCAAGGATATTCCCACCTACATAGAGGGGTACAATGATGGTGACAGTGGGAAATTTTCAGTGATAGCTAGGGCTTACACTATCGTCCGCGAAATACCGCAAATTAATCTCTTTGCTGGCTGCTCGCCTTCGGACCTCGTCCAGCGCCATGTTAGGCTTCACTTTGAGCGTGTCGAAGAAGTGCGTGTGCTCCACCACGTGACCGTCATGTGTGAGCCCTGAAACGTACAGCGTTGTTAGGAGTCCCCTCCAAACAGACCCGTGTGTCCGTACCTCTAGCGAGTATGAGGGCCCAGTGATGAACGTTAGTGGCGATGCTTCGGATGCCCTCGGGCCCGTGGTAGACGGCGTACAGGGCGGCCATATTGGCCAGCAGCGCCTGCGCGGTACAGATGTTGCTGGTTGCCTTATCTCGACGTATGTGTTGCTCTCTCGTCTGCAGCGCCAAGCGATAGGCTCGATCGCCTGATGCGTCACTGCCAAGGTAATCAATGGTAGATGTTACAAAGACGGCCACGAGGAAAATGCCGCCATTTTTTATGGCCCAAAATTCGTGCCATTGATCTTCTTGTGGACAGCGTATCGTTAAGATTACCCCGAAGAAACTTGTCAGTTCTGCTGAAGCGAGGAAGAGTTGTGCGCTGGGCTTCTTCAGCCCTGCTTTCTTGGAAACTACAGACCGTATTGTTAGTATACGGTGCATACTTATTTCCATTTCTCTGTAAGGCCCGTAACACGCATCACAGGCACAATATCCAGACGCACAGGAAGAAATTGTGACGAAAACTGACCGTGTGACGCCAACAACCCTTCCAGGCATGAGACGGGTCAAGGATCCTTTCACAGAAAAGAAAGCAGCGTGGGGTCCGCCGAAGTTGAGCGGAACACCGAAGCGCTGGCTGGACCCGACAGCGATGTCAGCCCCGATTTCTCCAGGCGAACGAAGCACAGCCAACGCTAGAAGATCTGTCGCACACACTGCCAGCGCCTGAAGACAAGGAAAACTGTAGTGCAATCTCTAAAAATAAAAACGAAGCAGCAGGTGAAAGACTGTTACCTTACTGTCGTGACAAGCTTTAATGAGATCCGTGTAATCATGAACGGCTCCCTCCGTGTCTGGGTACTGATACAGGACGCCGCAGAAGTCTTTCTTGGAAAAGTCCATTTTGGACGTGTTCTCCACCACCACGTCGATGCCCATTGCACTGGAGAGAAGGATTCATTTGGATTCATTTGACTCATTTTTCAGAGGGAATTGTGCCTACCTGGCTCTGGTGCGGACGACGGCGAGAGTTTGCGGGTGCACCTTGTCCGAAACGTAAAATTTCTTCTTCTTTGTATACCTAAAGGGGTGTCAAATGGAATCGCAGTTGAGCCACGCGGAAAATTCCATGCATTCGCAGCCGCAATGGTTATACCCACCTAAAGCAGAGTCCCATGGACTCTGCTGCCGCGGTGCCTTCATCCAGAAGGGAAGCATTGGAAACATCCAGCCCAGTTAAATCCGTCACCATTGTTTGGTAATTGAGGAGACTTTCCAGTCGACCTTGGGCGATTTCGGCCTGATACGGGGTGTACTGTGTCGTCCTACAAGGAGGGGCAAAGTGGCGTAGACATCAATACCGTTATCACCGAAAGGGAAGGCATGTCGCATCAGTTAACACATTTCGCATCAGCCGTACCCAATTTTACGCAAAATACCTCAAAATAAAAATGAGCGAGAGGACGTAATCCCGAGACAGACGACGTGACGTATTCCGCACGCTGGCTAGGAATACGAAACACAGAAGGACCAAGCGCCGGTGTTTAGTGAAGATTAATTGCCGTGTGGCTAACACGAGAATGAGCTTCGCAACTCAAAATCACGATATTTCCGCTGCGCTAGACTAATAGATTTGATATCGATTTCGACGCAAATCTGTGATGCAACCAATCCGGAAATACACACAGTAGTGTCCGCTTATTACGATGTTGACAAAAACGTGATCTCGATCTTTATTCCACAGTAAATAGTCATTCCGACAGGAACCACCGAGATAATCCTATTATTGGGGATATCTCCATATAACAAACATCGTAATAACCGGACTCTATCCGGGATGGAAACTCAGGCTGAGGCAACACACACACGAACTCGACTCTACGCGTACACGAGGACATCGCCTTGTTTACTTCGTATACGTTTCAAGTAAGGTTAAAGATTGGCTCCCGCTCACCATCCAGGATTTTCGAAGACGTTTCGCAGTATAGTGTTAGGTGTGAGGCATCCGTAGTATCCCATGCCGATATAAGAGCGCCAAACCTTGTTCATGCCAGCAAGTTCCCGGGCTCTATCGACGAGTTCGTCTTCGCCTGAATGGAGGACAGTCACGGCTGAATGATAACGATTAACTAAACTACAGTGAGGTCAAATAAGGACTGAAATATGACAGGAAGCTGAAAATAGAAACGACCACATGAGTGAAGTTTTCAGAGCTGGCTGGAGTCATGTAAAGCCTAAGCTCGGGTAATGCATAAAAGCAGACGACCAGAGGGAATTACAGATAGCGTTCACTGTGGGAAACAGGTTTTAGTAGTGTATTATGTCACTTATGTTAAGGAAGCGGGTCCCCGTGGTTAAAGCGCCAGCCCTAGCAGCACAATGTACTGAAAGTCGGGTGCAATAGGGGTGGTCGTCAGGTGTTTTATCTGCCTCTCTTACGTGCTGCAAGCACCAAAAGCAATCTTGATCAACCCGTCCACCCCTAATGCACCCGACTTTCAGTCATTGTGCTCCTTGGGAGCTAAGCAAAGGGTGGCACTCAGAGAGAGATAGCACGGGTCAGAGACGCCTCTTATCGATTTCATTCTTTTTCGCCAGTGTAGTCCCGTAGCCAAGGGCATGCGTTTTGGATACATGGTCACTAATCAGGTAATCGCTTATCAGTTTACGCCCCCTTGTGTGTTTTCTTTTTTTCTTTCTCGGGCATTTCTTTGGGAAGCAATGTTGGCGACCTCATTTTCTCCCCAGTGGCCCCTAATAGGCACATCTACACTTTCAGATCAGGGATGAAGGCGTTTTTATTGAAGATCAAGGAAATACCATCGGTTTTCTTGTATGTTTGCTACAAATTCCAAGACCAAGTGACTACTAGTGTGCAATTCTTTGACGAGGGATGTTCGTAGAGTAGAATGCTATACTCATGATGTAGGACCGAGAGACACGGAAACACGAAAGACGGACGACAGATTCTCAGAATTCTCAGACAGTTCTGAGAATCTGTCGTCCGTCTTTCGTGTTTTCGTGTCTCTCGGTCCTACATCATGAGTTTACACCAGCTTGCCTGCAAGATTTCCCTTCTTTCCATAGAATGCTATGTTGTAAATGTGTGTCCTCGAGAGCATTCTACTCTACGTTTGCTCTTGGATGGTGTAACTGACAGCTGTTTCACCAGCTTTATTCATTTATTATTTCTCTTTTTTTTTTTTCTGCAAGTAGCGCTCCCAACCCCCGTTTGCTTCTAATAGCAGTGCCCACGTTTCTGAGCACCGTAGTTCTAATAAGAGGAAATAATTCCATAAAGCACGACGCAGGCGCATCCGTGTGAATGAATACATCATCTACTACGTGATCTACAATTCAATGCCCTGGATTACTAGCACGTAATATTTCGCGGCGTGCACTGATTGATAATGGCGGCCGATAAGATAATAGACTTACTCAGTGGAGCATCCAGGTTCATTTCTCTGTCGAGCCTTATGTTTTCCGGCACTGTCTTGTCAATCAGTTCTGAAATATTCTACAAGCAGGCAACGACGACGTCGGTAACTGAAGGCTTCTCACTTATTATGCTATACCTAGGGTCTGCACAGATTCTGTTCTGTTAACGATTAGGTATAATTAGAGAATAAAATTATTATGTTTTAAGAATTTCTTATCGTGTTCGAAACAGTAAAAAATTCCTCTGTGAAAGTTGCTTTTAATATTTTCATTGGAGATGCTCCCCAAGTCACTCTGTTTATTGCTGTTAATGTTGCTACTGTGTGCCGCCAACCCGATAATCAAAACCAAGATCCGGCGAAAGAAACTGAATTCACGGGAAGGAAACTGAATCATCACCGTCATCCTCAGAGATAAAAGTAGAAACAACTTCACCTTGACTCCCAAATATTTCAACATTTCCCTTTGATCCTTTTCCCGAGGTCCTAAGTGCCTGCTGCAAAATTCTTCTTTCGGGGGCAAACCCTTCGGCAAGAGAGTAGCCGCTGAAGATTGAAACTTCTTTAAGAGCCGCACGCCTGAGACCACTTTGGTAGCATCGCGTCCGACCACATCACCGCGTACTACCAGGCGCACCAAGCACGGACCAGACACTCTTGTAATGCACTGCATCTTCAAATTCGCCGTAGAAGTACTCCGAAAATTTTGGGCAGCGGAAAGCAAGGCAGACCGCTGCAGTCTGCGACCAGGGAGCGGAAACAGGCCTTATCAGGGTTCATATCAAGAGGGATCGTCGCGAACCAGATACTCACGCACAGGTTGCTAGCAACTTCAAAGATTAGTGACGACGTCACCCACTTCGAAACTTATCACAGGCACGGCTTGACAAACAGTCACCCACTAATGATGGTGCACTTGTGTAGGGAGGCGAGATTTATTGGGCAAAGTCAGCAGCTCCGACTCGCTGCCCAACAGACGACCGCCGTCGTCTGCTGCGATCAAACGCCAAGACTGTCGGCTGCCCTGCAAAGGACACATGACATTCTCAGCCCGCATCGCCAACAACCGGCGTAAAGACTTTGAATGTAAGCCAAGGGCTTGTTTTGCGCACTCGAAGGTCGCTCGGGTTGTACGAGTAACACGGAAGGCAATAGATTTCACAACATCCTCTTTTTCTTCTTTTTTTTTGTGCACGAAAAGATGCGTTTCTTTTTCGTCTTGTATTATGCGGATTGATTGACCTATTGATTTTTTTGCTGCGTTTGTGAAAAACGAGAGGGACTGCATTTACACTGGTCCAAGCAATGCTATCCAGTCCCGTATGGCGTGACGCTCCAAATGACGGCTCATTGATTTGAATGAGGAACGGCCGCTATCTCGACCATGACCCTTATCGCCCGGGCGAAAGATAGAGCGACGTATTACAATCCGCAGACGAAGGACAGCGTTTGGCAATGCCAAGGAAAAGATCTCTCTGCAGTGATCTTATTCCACTTGCGATCTTACATCACCATGAGACTCTTTCTTTTTTGCTTCGAACGTTTTTAGGAAATACCTGATAAGAGGAAAGGTATGCAGGCAGGAAAACCCATGAAAAAAGAGCCTATGAAACTGAAGGACGACCTCATGGCCTTCTACTTCACCGTATGCTACCCCGCAAAACTAAGGATAATTCCAAGCCTGTTTCCACTTTCCGCTTTTGTATGTGTATATGTGTGAAAAGTCTCGCACTGGACTTCAGTCAAATATGACACAGAAAAATGCATGACAGGAGAGCAACAGAACAAGTTTTTAATAACACTGAAAGCCTTCGATATCACATACACCACCTAAATGTATACAAAGAATAGATCTCATCAAAAAATATTTAGAACGGCAAAAATTTAACATAAATTACGTCACAAACAAAAAAGTACACTTCACTTACGGGATGCTTCGCTAAAAAATACACTGGCAGCATCCATAACTTCCTAAAAGGCAGGCTAGGCTTCATTGCAGTCGTCTTTTCACAAACAGCATGACTAATTGCAAATCAATGCTTTCCTTTAATGCACTGGGGCACCTGCAATCCCCATAATGTGTCTTGTGATGAGCCAAGCAGTGCGGCACAAGGGATTGCGTGGACGGCAAGAAAGCTTCAGCAGACGTGCGCACATGTAGACAATGGATCAGACTACTTGTGCTTCTCCAACATCCCTTTAATCTTCTCTTGGTTGGCCCCGGAGATTTCATCTACCTGGAATTGAACAAGGATTCTTTCAGCAAGGACTCGAGGATTTCTCAGGAAAAACAGCAACATCAGGAACACCTAGGGTGATTTTTGTCCTTGGTGCAGAAGATCTCGATGTTACGAGAGCAACGGGAAGACACTGTAACAACGTGCAGAGGATCAAGCATGGACAATATAGTAGTAGCCAGTACCACTCCAGAGCAGCATGCCCGACCATCTACACCAACTCCTCAAACGGCCGAGCGCTCATGGCATCGCGTGAGAATTTGGCGCAGGATCCACCGAGCTGCTTGGTCAAGAAAAATCAAGAATCACCTTACTACTTATTCGACTGCTACGTCGTTTTCTGGGACTGATAGGTTTTTAATGGACGTTCGTCTACCACTGTGCCACCACTCAGACAGTAGAAGCTCTCAGAACCAAACGGATGACAAGGCAACAAAAATTGCATTGGACTTCTGAAGCAGGCGCTGCTTTTACAAGCATCAAGACCCACGTCTGCAAACAAACATTCTACCATCCAAGGCATAACATCCGTAATGCTGCTGTTGGTGCGGCTCTCCAACAACAATTCCAAACATTGTGGCATCCTTTTGCTTTCTGCAGCAAGACACTCACCAACCAAAGAGAAAGAAAGAAAGAAGAAGAAAAAAGAAAACAGCGCTTTCGTATGGGAACTCCAGCACTCCTTGGAATGTCATAACTTTACCATCCTCACTGACCACAAGCCACTCGCATACACCTTCCAGTAAGCCAGCAGCCATCATTTGCCCCGCGATAACTGGCCTACCTAGCGGAATTCTGTACAGAAGTCCAGTACGTACAAGGCAGTATCAATGATCCAGGTGACGCTTTCAGTTGCATCGCTGCAATACCACACCTGCACCTCCCTCACCAGCTCTATATCTCGTTTGAGCGTGCCATCCTATGTCACCACGGAGTGGGGCCCCCCAATTTGAGAGCAGACTTCACGGCATTAACCAATCTCCTCAGCACATCACGCATCAGAACGACGACATACCGTCCAACACTGAACGGCCCTATACCAAAGGAGCAACCTGTGATATCACTAGTCTTTTGAACTCCCAAATTCTTCGCCTCGCCTACAGTGAAAAGCAGCCTGATCAGGCAACATTCCCTAAGCTTCAAAGCGAGCGAACAAACAAATAATAGAAAGGAAATGCTCACCTTTACTTTGTTCTTAATAAAGAGAAATGTGGGCATGCACTGGATGTCGTACTCTGCAGATATTTCCTGCATTAAAGAAAATCTCCTTTAAGTGGCCTGTAAGGCTAACAAACTCAGAAGCTCACTGAGCTAAAACAATCTCAACAAACCTCATTTTCGTCAACGTCCACCTTTAAGAATATGACCGTGTCTTTGTGCAGTTCTGCCTGGTTCTGGAGACAGACGACAGTGAGTAAATTTCGAGGGTGAATTACGAAGCAGTTAAGACCTTTACCTTAAGGAACGGTTCAATCATCTTGCACGGACCACACCACGTGGCAAAAAAGTCGACCACAACCAGTTTTCCGCCCGCTTCTTCGAGCTGCTTCTGGAAGTCCGCCTATAGGGTACAGAAAAAGAGGGAGCTACAGAAGCAAATTTGTTGAACACGAAATGAAATTACGCTCGAAAGCTGACTGAAAAAACTAGAGAACTAGTACATAAACGTAAAAAAAAAAAAAAAGCGAAGGCCAAACGCCTCGCTTTGACACAGCTGCTACTTCCTAATCAACCATTGCCCCGAAAAAAAAAAAAAATTAAATAAATCACCACGAACAGTACCATGTGACTTCACGCTTGCGGTATTTGGTCAGCCACCATATAGTGCAAGAAGGGATATCCTTTCCGCGCATTAGGAGGGCGAAAAAAAAAAAAAAAACATACCGGCGCTTTCCAGCTCTCGAAATGGGACTATCACAGAAATGGGACTATCACTGATATGTCTCCTATGGTGCGCCAGCAGACATCGCTGACGTCGACAAATTCCGAGAAAGCTAGTTCCGCCGCCTTCCTTGCAAGGTCGTTGTCGCAATTTCATAATGCGAAGAAATCGATGGGAAGTCTTTCCCGGATGCAAGCTGCAGCAGGATAGGACCGTACGTACATACCTCTCATACATGGTATAATAAAGTTGTTACAAACGAATAACTACTATATGCGAGTTGACGATGAGGTTCGTCACTGAAGACATAAAAACACACCCTGCGTTGAAACCAAAGTTTCTTTTCGTGGGCACACGATGTCTCAGGGCAAAAGGCGCTCCACCTGAGCCCGTTATCTCTAAATGAACCGTAAATTTATGTGCGTTCGGAAGGCAGAAATGATTAAAGGAACACGATGAAACGTAATAAGCGCATATTGTTCCGCATCTGAACTTCGCTCATCAATCAAACACTAGGGTTAGGTCGGTCCCGCGCTAAGTACGAATAATTCAGCAGCAAGCAACAGCACGCGAGCTTACCTTGTTCTGTACGACGTGGATACCCATACTGATTCTGGTCTGGTTTACGGAATGTAGTGGAAAGACTTCAGCCTTAAATAACACCAGAGAACAAGACTTCGCACACTCGGAGAGTGATGACCGCTTCTCGAGCAAATGGGCGCGAAATACGTTGGAAATGTCGCTGATGTCACACTGCAGCCCGCATTATGATTGGTTTACTGTGACGGTTGCTATAGAAATATGAATGGCGTACGCAAGGTTGCTCGGACGCTTTTAAGTTAAAAAGTTCATATGTCCGTACTTCACATAAATGTGTCGAGTTCACACAAGAGTTGCGAGCGAGGTTGAGATCGTCGCTAAGCGCTGTGCTTCAGTCGCAGATTTTTTAAAGCAATAATTTTGTCCCACACTTAACTGAGCACCAATACGAAGCCTACGAAGCTGTGCTGCTGCCTGCTGTATGGTCATCATAGACTAATCGAGATTTGGATCCGCCTCCAAAGGCCACGAACAGACTCCGATTTTTCTGAAGTCAGAAGAGAAACGTCTGTCGTTGTCACATATTTGTTCTTTGTGGGTAATGAGGCGAGAGTATTGATCATCAGTTCCTAGCACACTGCCCGGGCCTGTTCATTTGAAATGTGACCCTCATGTTAACATCTAACACGTTTTCGTTTTTATTGTTGGAATAGTTGATGGGTTAGGCACTTTCTACGGAGGCAACAACTTATGGCTTTCCCGAAAACTTTTGTATGAATAACGAACACTCGCGATACGAAGCATACCCTTAGCATTGCGAATAATCTACCACAACTCTCCAAAAGAAGACAAAGCAGAAGATCGCCGTTGGTAACCCTGTGCGAGCGAACTTGGCCAAGAGACCCTTCGAAAGAACACAAGTCGAGATGGACGTATTTTTGATGGTTCGAAGGAAAAAAACGACTGTTTTTCTGGACGCGAAGGAGACAACGTCCGTCAGAGAACTCAAGAAGATGATAGCAGGTATCACTAAAATTGCGCCGGAGAATCAGACCCTCTTCAAAGACGACCAATGCATGGACGACAACAAAAATCTCACCGACTACGGGCTGAACAGTGGAACGGCTAAGGCCCAGGCCCCAGCTACGGTGGGCCTTGCCTTTCGCGACCCAGAGAGCGGAAAGTTCGAGCCTTTGGAGATAACACCGCTGTCCAGCCCACCGGAGTTGCCGGACGTCATGAAGGCACCGGATTCCCAACCTCACGAACAAAGTGTGGCCTGAGGGAAACGCTAAACCGTTAGTGCCTCCTGTCTGTCAAGTTACTACCTTTACTTTTCGGCAAGTTTAGGTTTAAAACAAGCTAAGGAACTGTTCGACATTTTTGTTCCCTTCAACCTGGACTATCAGAAAGTTTTTTCTGGAAGCAACTCCGTCGCCTCTGATTTATCTTGTGGACATTACACTGCAACATCAATAATCTCGACCAGCGGTGTACAGTATGTGAATACCAAGAGATGTCTACTTTTTTTTGTCCGTTTTTCATTTGAGTGAGTAAAAGGAATGTTTTTGTGCAAACATAGAGGCAAAGCTACTTTTTTTGGTTGTGTATTTTCACGTTTTTCTTCTCCTTTATTGTGCGCCTACTTACGTGAAGAACAAGCGGGCGAGTAATGTTAGGCTTATATTTGAGCAAGCTACACTTAACATCAATCAGTGTTAGTGCTCTACACTAAGTACTTTTGAAATCATGCAAGCTTCATATTATTCCCTCCCCTTTTGTTGTAGCAATAATGTCCCTCCCATCCCAACTTGTGAATTTACCAAGTAGAGTTCCACCTCCATACACACATATTTTTGTGACCGAGTCAGTGTGGCTTTAGCACATGTGTGTACATAACAAATGCCTACGGGTCGTGTGTCTTGGAGATCAGCACAGATTGGTGCACTTGTTTGTAATACTGTGAACAAAGAAAAATTGGCTACCAAATTAGGAACATCTTTTGTGTGATTGGAAGTGAGGATTACACTGCTAATTGTTCCCGATTAAACACTGCAACCCGAGGCGTGGCCTTTCTTTTCCTGTTCTTACGATCACACTGAGGCTGCGTTCACACCAGCAAATTTCTTTTTAGACAGACCACACCCAGTGTCTCATTTCCGACATTGAGACAGTGTGGCCTTCCTATTGTCGCACATCAACACAATCGCCTCCATTCATTGGAACACTCCATACACAGCTTCGTTAGGAAGAGAGGAACGAGTTTGGAGAGCAGCGTTATGTGTTATACGTAAGTGGTTGAATGATTCCTCCTGCACCTCGAATTTAGGAAGTTTTAGCTTCAGGACAGAATCTCGGGCAAAACTGCAAAATTTGTCAATGTTGCTGGAGACAAAATGTTGGTGGGTGTAAATGTTGCCTAAGCCAGGTTTTTTGAGATACAGAACAGGCGTTCCAGTTATCAAGCACTGCACGTTCCGTTCGATGTCATGCAACAGATCTGTAATAGATTTATTAGAAAATCAAGACAATGTGATTAACAGCAAAAACTGTGACCTCAAATCAGCATAAATAATAAGCGTACACATTATAAGACAAACTTAAAAGCAATATGAACTGGCACATTTATACACGTGTACACCCTAACACAGAGTTACATATATTACATGAGTGATACACGTGAAATATATTATGGTCTCGCGTAATCTTTCTGTGCTCTTCTATACAGTGGCTACTCAGCTGCAAATGCAGTGGAAGCGAATGGCTATAAACAAAACTGTTGAACAATGAACAACTCCCACACACAACAGGAAGACTAGGTACGCAAAAACATCTGTTACCGATTTCAGACAGATGAGTAAACGCAGACTCACAGGATCAATCATAGTGTGAATCACCAGCACACTGCAACAGTCTGATAACAAAAGGCAAGCGCCACAGAAAACGACACGATCAGATTCGATCAGATTCGATCAGATTCGACACCGAGATTCTCCAGCAAAAGAGTAAGCACTTCAAAGGTGGAATGCAAATTAGGAAGCATCAGTAATTGTGTACTCTCACCAATCTTGGATGACTGAAGAGCAACAACGAATGGTTTGTTCATAGCATTTTTCAGGATTTCTGGAAAAGAGAGAACCAGATACCCAGAAATGCAAGCACCATTAATGGGTAGCAGTACAGCAGCAAATTGTTTTCGCTGCTCAAATTTTCCGTCCCATTTCATTCCCTTTCACATCGCCAGATTTAAAGGGGAATGCAGCTCAAGCAGTGTTTTCTTAGCACAGTGCTGTGTTTTTAGATCCATATTTCTTAATGTGCTATAGTCGCTGGACACAGGGGGAGAGGTGCATACCCTCCGACTCCGACAGTTCTTCCTAAAACACAAAATTCACCACACTAACAACTAGTAGCACATTAATTTATCACAAACTGTATTGCCTGTAGCATGCACGTAAATCCTAACAGTTGGAACATGTACACGGAACATAATAGAGCATGAAATGTGAGGCCGCCACGCCCTGAAAGACTGCGCATTTCATGAGAGATATGCCACTGGCCCTTAATGCAGTGTCTGTGTCCTACTACTAAATCAAGCTGGAACGTAACGACTGACAACCCTGTACTCACTCGATCAGCAAAACACAGACAATTCAGAGGGCGTAGATTTGCTTATGAGTAACATCCCTTTAAATAACTCTCTATTTAAAACGTTAGAAATCTAAAATTTGCGCCACTTGCACGACCACGTAGCTCGGTGGCTCGCGGTGGTCTCAATTAGGTCGATTTGGAAGGGGCGGCCCGGCGTTTGTCCTGGCCGGAATCGGGGGTGGTTTTCCAGTCGGAAATGGCGCTATCGAAGGAGGTGGACCCGTTGCTTTCGGTCTCATTGGGATCGGTGGAGGATTTGTCAGAGAAGGTCGGGGTGGAGGGGCCTGCGACGGTGGGGGTGCCGCGTGGGATTCGGTCAGCGGACGGGAGGGTAGCTGAGCTGCGTGAGTATTGGGAGGAGGAGGTACCGGTGGAGGTGCACGAGCATTTTGGGGAGGAGGAGGAGGAGGGGCACCCAAATGGGTGTCGGGAAAGGGTGGGGGTGCTTCCGAGGGTGCCGGCGGGCTTTCGGAAAATGTAGACGATGCAGTCTCTGCAGGTGGTGGAGGTGCAGGCGGTAAAGTCTGCCACGGAGATGACGGGGCATCATCGTCGTCGTTCTCGGTTGACTGTTGGCTGTTGTCGAAAGAGTCCACACGTGGTGGAGGTGGAGGAGGAGAGTCGGGTGGTTGGCCTCCCTCTGTTGCTATCGGAACCGTCGACGGCAAAGGCGACCTGATCGGTGGAGGAACTGGCCGTGGAGGAGGGACACGTCTTGGCACAGAGGCATTGGCACAGCTTGTTTCCTGTTGGCACATCAAAAGGCATAATTGAATTTAGTGGTGAGAGAAGTGGTGTGGAACCCCACCACCTGTAAAACAACGGACCTGCAGTGTGGTGGGCATTATGTCATCTACAGGCTGTGGTCTCGATGGAGGAGGAGGTCTACTGGGGGGTGGAGGCCTCGGTGGGGGTGGCCGTCCTGGCAGTGCAGAAGTGGGTGTGGATCTTCCGGGAACGGGTGGAGCTGTGGCATCACCCCCTTCACCGGCAAATGTAGGACTGCTTCTCCCAGATGAGGGATTGGATCCATCACCCACGTAATCAAACTCATTGGACCAACCTGTTGTGTCCGTGCCAGTAAGAAGTAGGTTCGTAATGCCTTGGTCTGAGTCACACAGTACTATTGGCTTATTTGGAAAATGGAATCCTGTCACTTCACCTTCTGATGGTGTAAGATCCAGTTCCTGAGCCAGGTCTTCCTCACTTTCTGCAGAAGACGCCAAGGGAACAGTGTTGTTAGAACACAGGCACAGCTCACGCTCGACAGCTTGCTTCCATTCGGGTGTCTTCAACGCGATAGACACTTTGTGCCCGTTCACCTGAAATTTGGAAGCCAAATAAAACATTTAGTATAATACACAAAACAGTACTCTGTAGCAAAAAACACTGTGCCAAACACCTGCCTCTTTTCCCGAAAGGTGAACGGCTGCCAGAGCTCCCTGTCCTTCAGAGAATGTCACCCAGAGTGTTTCAGCTGCAAACCTGTGGCCCATACATCACAGACTTAACGAAACATACATGTATACAACCAAAATATTTTTTAAATAAAATACATGACTGGCTATGCCACAAGCACAATATTATATCACACAGGTAGCTGTAATCTAAGATACTGTACATGAAAGTCAGGTATGTCACATCAACTTGCATCGTGTTAATTAGAACCTTTCTCGAGATGTTAGTGATCCCTGGGTTAGCTACAAAGAGCAGGTACCCAGTTTGCATCAAATGAGGAAATTACAACCAGTTTAACTGCACTATTTGCAACAGGATCTGATAACTAATTTATGTATTGGATGACAATCAAGAAAGTGCACAGCACTAATCTCACCTGATGAGTACAACTTCCCCAGCAGAAGAAAATATCTGCACGAGCTCGTTGATGAAGTCATCATCAAAAGCTTCACCCTCTGTTTCAGTATGGACAATCACAGTTCCGTCGGGTGGACCCATCTGCTCTATTACCTCTGCAAATATCTGGTCTCTGACTGATTCATCAACTTTGGCCACTTCTATGTCGATGTCAGCAACCACGGGCCTTGGAGCAAATTATAAGAGTCAGGCATGTGCCGAGAACTTAATTACAAAGTACAGAGCTACCTGTGGTCAGATGTTTTTAATTCGGCTCTGCCATAATGGGCTATCCTCCCGGGGCTCCAGAAGGGATCATCTGAAGAAGAGAATGAACAAACAACAAAAACAGAAAATTAATTACTTTCTTCAAGGTACCTAGAAGCAGTTCTCGTACCAGCTTCGGACTGGAGACGTCGCCGCCGAAACAGAATACGGTCTGTCCACGCCGGAACACGGCATTTCTCGCTCGTGTCGTAGTCATCAGAAAATAAGTCGTATTTGTATGTGGGCGGAAAGTTGACTTCACCTTCAATGAAGTCTTTGAATACCTGAGGCATTAGGCATTTATATAGTGTGCCCGCTGAGGTGAAAGATGATTAGAGTTTCATAGACACGATTAAGTGCCGTTTACCTGTCCCTGTTGCTGCTGAACTGTCAGTTGATCGTACTTCAGTAGCTCTGGCCAGTTTTCTTGTCGTATCAATTCCTTGACTTCATCGATTCCGAGGTCAACACGATAGTTGAAATCTCCGCACCAGAACACGTAATCGTGGGAATTGAGAGTACGTCCCTGGACACAAATGACAGTCAACAATTGAGCTAGCTCAGTCTCTACTACAATGGGGTTATGGTTTATGAAACTTGCACTTAA
>JARGYV010096667.1:0-15358 GCA_029532675.1 Ornithodoros moubata
AGTCTTCTCGTCGGTGGGCGTCTTCCTCACGACTCTTTAGTCATGTCCAAGGTGAGTGGGAAGTCAAGTTTTAGCTCTCGAGCTAGGACAGTACTTGCCACAGAAGCGACTCTTCCTGAGTTCTGGATTGTTCGCATGGTATGGCAGGTACGCACAGCAAGCTGCCTTCGGGTGGAGTTGTTCTCTGGTTTCTAGAGTAATGGTACTACACGTGTAAAGGGGCCTACCTCCAGAGTAGGTGGCTCCCCTACCTGATGACAATACACACGTAGTACTCCCAATCTGATACAAATACGATGTGGTTAACCCTTTTTGGCTGACCCATCTTACAGTTTGCAACACAAATACAGAGTAGTACTCAGCGAGTAATGAGAGCGACATGGTCGGCCCTCTTGGACTGACCCATCTTACAGTTTATATTACAAGAAACTAAACGTATAAAAGGTTTTGGGACAAAAGGGCTAAATATATGGGAGATGAGACCGCAATTGACTGGCTTATCTAACAGGTCAATAATACAAAACAACTCGTATTGCTAATCGCATAGATAAATTTCCTACGGTGAGTCCCACTGTGCTTTCAGGAAATACGTGCAGGTCTTCGAGCACATATATATAGGGCGTGAGCAGAGGCTGTACGGAGCCGCGGAGTTCTTCTCGTCGGTAGGCGTCTCCGTCGCGTCTGTTTAGTCATGTCCAAGGTGAGTGGGAAGTCAAGTTCCAGCCATCGAGCTGGGACCGTACTGGTCACCGAAGCAACTCTTCCTGAATTCTGGATTGTTCGCATGGTATTGCAGGTGTGCGTAGCAGACTGCCTTCGTTTGGAGCCGCTCTGTGGTTTCCAGAGTAGTGCTACAATACGTGTAACGGGGCCTTCCTCCATAGGTAGCTCCCCTACCTAGTGACAATACACACGTGGTAGCCAGAAAGCGACCGGCGCAAAGCTTAAAGGCCCGAGACAACTCGCGCGTCAACTGTTTGATTTTCCTTTACAGTACAAGTCCTGAGGGCAATAAATAACACACATCACTCTCACCGCTGGAAACGCCGCCGTTGTTTTCAAATTCAGCTCCAAAAATACTTTCCCCCTCGCCGAATGGTTATTCATCGGGAGCCGCCATATACTACCAAAACTACTAGTACCTACTCACTGAACGCAAATGACATATACTCACCGAGCTCCTGCCATGGATTTCTGGCTACTGGTGGTTAGAAGACACAAATCACCATTGCAGTGTGTATTGTCATCAGGTAAGGGAGCTACCTACTGGAGGTAGGCCCCTTTACACGTGTAGTACCATTACTCTAGTACCCTACTCTACCATTGCAGGCATGAGTTAAACCATTACTGCGATACTACCTTGTGCCGTGAAGGACAAGTGCACCAAAGTAGTGGTGACTTCATGGCCATTTTTCCGGTAAGTGAGGCGGATGAGAAGGAGCCGCGAGGCGCAGTACGGAGCGCTCGATTTAAAAGGAAATTACTGGGCCAATCATCGCGAAATATTGCACAAATGTTTTATATTTTCCGCCCTTCAATATTCGAGAAAAATATGTTGTCTCGGGTACTTTAATAACGTAAAAACGCACTTGGACTGACCCATATTATAGTTTGCAGTACAAATCAAAAAGTGCGGCTCTGTTCCAGAATGTCTAACACTCGGGTAATGCTCCTTTCGGTGTCCCTGTGCGTACTTCCTTGAAAATGCTTGCAATAATTTTCTATTCCGGTGGTTTCTTTCAGGACAACTGTGTTGAGGTGTTTAGATGTTGCGCATCGGTGCTTGAGCAGCTTAGAACGGTGGAACTGCCGATAACGTTTCGGGTCTGGCTGCTTGGCCTCCTGGTATTTTAGCCGTATTTGGTTCATGGATGTAGTTAACGAACCTGATTCTAGAATTCTGTCCGCCATCAGCCGCTTGGCTTTATATATATATATATATATATATATATGTGTGTGTGTGTGTGTGTGGTCAGTCGAATCGGTGTCCGGGACTCAAGTACATTAACCTCGGGATAATGGCAGGCTCGGTTTGCCATCGGTGGCAGAGAAATGCACTGCAACTTCGTGCCTTCTTGAGGGCACTGTTTTCGCTAGGACATCCTGCGTGTGCGTTGGCAGACTACGTTTGGGGGCGTTCGTTCCGCTTGTTTCTAGAGCTAGTTGAGGTGCGCCCGTGAGCGGAGGTGCGTCCGCAGCATGGCCAACGCTGCATAGGTGCTTTTCGCTAATTGCGCAGTTCCTTTCTCAGTGACAACATCTCACTAGGTGAAGTGAAAGATTTCCATGCAGCAGATGTGTGCACGACCTAGGGTTCAGATCAGTACGTACGGTTGACACAGATGCCCTGCAGAACGGCTGGATTTCTGTTGAGGCTTTCTCCAGTTTCCGAACACCGATCTCTCTCTTCAGGAGGTCCGGGACTTCTATGTCGCGCTAAAATACCCGTGCGCAGTTTCGTTGTTGCCTGTCTTGAGAATCACCTCCAACTCCTAACAAGTGTGCCAGGAGGCGCATGACAGTGGGTTGGTCGAATGTTTTGTCGCTTCGCGATCTAGCCAATCCAGTCTATAACTCATCCCCGTCGTTCTGATCCGGTGTAAATAATCGGCATCGTAAGTGGTTAGAACCGATGTATCGAAGATGCATCGAAGTATCGTTATCTGTTCGCGCGGCACTGAGCGCCCGATGTGTATTTCGCATCAAGGTTGCGGACGCCAAACAGAGGAAAACTCTATGTGTTAATAAGAGCCAACGCAGACATCGTCCTTGAATCACCACAAGTTTAGGCATAAAAGAACAACCTGAAAGGAGGCAGGTAAGCCAGTGTACACTCGAAGGAGGCACTTTCATGGGTCTCGGGAGGCAAAATTAAACGAAGTGTCACGTACGCTGCGGCAAAGTTCAAATACTCCGAAGCCGCCATGTCCACCGTTTACATCGGATCGAGAGGACTCGGATGAGTTATAGACTGAATCGGTTTGATTGGTAGCGCACTAAGGGAACAAGATGGCGGCCCCTGGCATTCGAAGCATGGGAATGGGCAGAAATACACGGGAAAGCGGCGGACCTTGGGCCACTTGCTTCTCTCCCACTGTTAACGAAAGCGCCCTCAGGTAAAAGCAGAGTGGTGTTCGGAATTAAGTGTGACATGACGCCAAATTAACATCAACTGCTTCGCATGTGCAATATAGTTTCTTTTTTTTTTTCTTTTTTTTTCTTATTTCAACTTGGTTGTGAGCGCCTTTGAGGTAAATAATTCATGGATGTCATCAGAGAATGCTTTTTCAATAACTGTAATCTGAACAATTTCAGTTTGATAGAGTCTTCAGTTACTGTGTTGATTTTGGTATCGTATGTGTCCGGCTATACTTGGCGTAACGTAAAATTGTGCTGTATGTTAGCCCGAGGAAAAAGAAAAGGATCAAGAAGGAGAAGGAGGAGAAGGAAGAGTAGGACATTTGATCGTGGGCATCGAAATCGAACTGACTCATTTAGTTTCCTGTTCATTATTAAAGTTTCCTTTGTATTAAATCGTACCCATATTCCGTCTACTTCAGACATGGCGACGTGGATGGCCGCACTACACGCTTCGTTGTCACCCGCGGTGCAAGCCAATCCAACATCTACTGACTCTTTTTCTTTAAATATATTAACACGTTTGGTGCACCAAACGCAGTCATCTCCGACAACGACGAAGTGCGAACCTCGGGGGCAACAACCAATATATTTCACAGACCGTTTCATAGCCTACGCGTCAGACCTAAGAAGGATCTTGTCTCGTGGAAAGAGCGAACGGCAAAATAATCCCAGTTACAAGGAGGGACATCAGTGGCGCCACAGATTATTAGAGACACTACCTAAAGTGCTGATAAAATAGCATACACGTAGGCGAGGTGGTAGGCGAAATTTATAGCGTAAATAGCATGGTTTGTGTACATCGGGCAAAAGTCACAGTGCTTAGATGAAAGGTTGGGATAGAAAAAAAAAAAAAAGAAAAAGAAAAAATGGTAAAAAACTGATTCCCATTTAGCCGCACACTTAAAGGAATGCAACAATTGTGAGCCCTTTTGGCAGTAAGCTTACGTTATTGATAGGCAACCGGAAACAAGAAAGCGGTTACTCAGAGAAGCTGCCGCTATTTACTGCTGGAATGTCGTTTGGGTTTCTGTGTACGTATATTGTCAGTGTCCATACTAGGACTTGTAAGTTATGGAGTTCGTCCACCAGTTATAGTCAGTGTTAATGTCACATTATTGGTAGCATCAATGATTATGTTAAATAAATTATGCAAATATTCTATCTGACTATAGAGTTTTAGTTTCAAGACCTCACCATCCAACCATCAGAGTCGCAGACTGGGCAACAAATAAATTTGCGCACAGTTAAGACACTTAACTTTCGAAACCTGTCTTATACTTAACCTTAAACGTAAGCACACATTCACGTGATAATTATATGGCTTTTCATATATTAAGTGCATATACTTACAGTCGACCGAACAAACGTAGCGACCATAACTTGGTAACTTGGTACGGTAGAGTCAAAAACAACTTAGCTACTTGCCTTGTGCCATACATGAACTTCCTTAACTGTTGTTTTGATGACAGTGGGGAAGGAGGAGGAAGCTAGTGTTCATTTACAGTGCCCGCATCTGATAATAGCCGTCAGAGGTCTGCTTCTTCACATCTCGGTAGTAACACTGTTGCGAAGAATTATTGGAAATGGATACCAATGTCTTTTTGGCGCTAACGAGGCGCTACTATAGCACAGTCCTTAAATGCGCACTTGGCTAAGAACCTATAATTCTGACGAAGGAGGGTGATCACTTGTCAAATTTTGGAAGGGACGCACTTAACCCTGAT
The DNA here is from genome assembly GCA_029532675.1 of Ornithodoros moubata. Classification (NCBI taxonomy): domain Eukaryota; kingdom Metazoa; phylum Arthropoda; class Arachnida; order Ixodida; family Argasidae; genus Ornithodoros; species Ornithodoros moubata. The sequence goes on from JARGYV010096667.1 coordinate 4,866, forward strand.
CTTGCTGCATAGTACCTAAGAGCTTGGGCAGTGGGCACTGTGTTATGATATGCTTCTACAAGAGACAGAACGGTTTTGTAAAATATAAAAATGAAACGTTAACTCGATTGTTCACTTACAGGTGCAACTCCCTAATGAACCTTCTCAAACTAACGAGGCAAAAGTTACAGCTCAGTATCGTATAAGTGACGAACTTTCCACTCTGCCCTCCATTGCGCTGTGGGCGACGAGGAAGCAAGAGTTCAGAGCATTAGGGTGACTCGCGCAGTGCGCGGCCTTTGCGATGCAATAACTACATGCATCTGGAGAGCAGAGGTTGCTTAGATGAAAGTGCTCAGGGCGGCTAAATTAATAAATTAATATTTCTAGTGCATTTTTTTTTTTTTTTGAGTGTCCAGCAATTATCTCAGAATCCATTTAAGATTCGTCCAGCTTGGGACCGGAACAAGCTCTCAGTTTTGCATGTCAGCATACGGCCCAAAAATAAGATATCAGACAAAGAGCATAAATAAAACCTGCCACTCTGACATCGAGAAAGGCTGGTGCTTCTAGCCAGCTTACTAAATTTTGAGAACTCTCTTCGTTTACTGTGTAACAGAGATGTGGAAGGTTTCAGGCTTTTCTGTACGACTGAAACCCTCAACAAAAAATGTAACAGCGGACCACTGCGATCACTTGGACTCTTGCGGTTTTGGACTCTAGGTCCTTGTGAGTTCGCTGGAGAGTGCACGTCTTATTCGTTCCTCTGAGAAAGAGTTGCACAGCCGTATTTGGCATATTTTACTCTACACCCTCCTCCCCTGCACCATCGCTCTCTCTTTATTACAGGGAAATAATTAGGTACCCCTATAATGCTCAATTCATTCAGATTGGCCTCTACGTGATGCACGCATCATTGCGTGAGAAATTTGAAACACAGGCACTAGTTCCGCTCTGAAGCACCTTCATGAAAATATTTGAGCCCATCTAGTGTTCCTGAACCCTCCATGCAGGGGACCACCTATGTTGCCATTTTGCAAACCTTGACGACGATTTCAAATTATTAATTTGACTCCTTGTCTGAGTTTGCATTAACTTTCAGTTTGTATTTTCAGGAAATTGAGAGTAAGTTAGATGAACCTTGTGTTACTGAACTCGTCAGCGTTAATAATCAACACTTTATGTGACCTCGTATTTAAGCACAGTACCTTAACCGTTGATAGTAATTATTGCTACAAGCAACTTCCCGAGCAACATCTCGTTTCTGCGGGTAAATGCGTTGGTTACTTTGAAAACTATTTCAAATGTCTTCAGTGCAACCTTATCGACCACGTCCAACCAAAACAAGTACTAATACACACCACACAGATCGTCATCAAGCCATAGCGTCAGGCTTTAACAGAACAGGCATGTAGTTCTCTCGCAGGTTAAGATCATAAACACTTTGAGAAAACACTCCAGCTAAGCAGAAGGTGCTTTGGGCTTTCCTCTAATTGGGGCGTATTCTATGGCAGAGAAGCTGATTGCTAAGCGTTACCATCATGCATGAGTGTTTATTTACAACCAACTACCCGAGATGGCAAAAGAAAACGTCGTTGTTGCGTTGGAGGAAACACGACATATATACGCGTCGCCATGAATCATACACGGTTCTTAATCACTAACGTTCTTCATTAAATAATTCCGGGGACGTTCCTGTTGGACGCGCATATATGCATTGTACACACGCGGCTGCTACCCAACAGTCACATATATTAGTCGCGTTACAAATCACTGGTACGACGAGATAAATTATACTTCATATTGGGCTGCTGCTATATAGCCCCCAGACGTTTCACTTTTCTTTTTTTTCTCTCTCTATCTCTCTTAAGGGGGAGCTTGCAGCATCACAGCCAGGCTATTTCCTTTCGACTTTTTTTTTTCTCTCTCTCTCTCTGTGTAGGTATTACACCAGCACGTACTTTCAGCTATCCTAAGGTTTATCGGTCTTTCTATATGCACGATGATGTACAAATGGAGCGAAGACAGGCTACTGCCAGAGAGATATCATACTAAAATTGGCATCAAGTTGGTAAACACGAAAAAATCGAAAAGAATCATAGGCAGGCGGTGCATAACTTCCTAAGTGCTATATTTGATTTATTTATTTAATACGCCAAGGGCCCCTAACTGGGCATTACAGCAGGGTGAGAGTGCTATACAATGCACAGTAAATGATAATTATTTTTTATATAAATGATAATTAAGAATTTATTTGTTTATGTATTCGTGTAAGCTCTCTTGGGCAACTGTGGCCATGACCAGCATACAGACGGGGACAGATGGAGACAGGGGAGCGGGAAGGAGCAGGAAAAGAGGAAAGGGGGTTAGTGCGCGTCCTGGGCCGACTTCGAGGGGTACTGTGCCTACACACGTCCGGAAAGTCTGAGGGAAACTCAAGGAAAACCCCAGACAGCACAGCTGGCGGAAGGATTCTTCCCTACAAGTCTTCAAGACTTGTCAACTGGCCTGTTAATCGCCCATAATTCATGAGCTATGTGAGAAATCAGAGTACTAAGCATGAAGGGGAGCACTGGTCCCCCTTTCCCCACAAAACACGTGCCCCTATGGTGCAGAGGGCGTTCAGTGCCAAGCGGAGATAAGTTGGGAGGACCAGTGGTTCTTGCGCCCTGTTGCATTTGCCGTGAAATAGGAGGTCGCAAAATAAATTTCTGGCATTTGAAAAAAAAAAAAAAAAAAAGCAACGAAAGAAACGAAAAAGAAGAACAGAAGGTACAGAATCTGACAGGTGGAAGGAGTCTACTCACAATGTCACAACGTTTCCCGAGCGTGCGAAGCGCGTTTGTGTTTGATGTTATCTACCTGATTATCAACAGACATTCTGGAAACTGGCGCATGAACAGTAGAAATATTCCAAGGAAACGCGCAGGTACCGGGATATCGCCGTAGCAACGGATAGGTGGACATATATAGCATTACTTCTGCACGTCTTGCGTCTATGCTCAAAATGCTGCGGTATGCATTCGGGTCGTAGATTGTTTTGGAGGCTATGTTCTTTCCTGAGTTGCCCTCCTTCTTCATCTCAGAGGTTGCGCTCAGCCTGGCCAATAGACACAGCGAGTGCAACGATGCAGTTTCCGTTCGTTTTTGTCTATACCTGAGCTCTGCTGGCTACATTACTGTATGACAACCTCGGGTGACCGGATGTAGACAGCACACACAAGGCTCCTCGTTAGAATGCTAGCTGCATCTGTTGCCGTCTCGAAAAAGATGACAACGGTTCGTGCGCCATCCTCTCACTCCTTCAGCGGGGGCTTCCTGCAGAAAACTGACTCATGTGGATACGCACTCAGGTTGTTGATAGGTTCGGTTGCTGAAAAGGCTAGCGGAATATCCTCTTCTGGAGTGATATCTCTTCGTATATCGCCACGTCCTGTCACTATTCAAACTTTTTGATTATCTTTCCGTTGAAAGGCTTTGAAACTTCGAAGTAATGACAAAAAAAGAAAGCGACAAGGCAATGCGGCCTCGTGTACTCCGAGTAGTTCCGCATGAAGCTCTAAACGTTCCCGCCGTATGTGGCAACTAATGGATAGATTTATTCTCCAACTGTCTTTAGTTTGCTCCCACAGCCACTTATTTTCCAGCCCATCATTATCTAAGCTCGGGCGGTCACTGACAGTCAGTGTGTACTTCTACAACCAAGCATAAATCATCAGCGAATGAGCCAGAGACGATTCACTTGACTTATCACTATTATATAGAAGAGACTGTAATCATTCAAGCATCGCCACCATTCGAACCCACATTCAGGACTACACCCTAACACAATGTTTGCCCTGGAAGCGTCTTGATTAGTCCCGCTTGGAGGTTCCCATTGGTACTTTGAGAAAGAGAAAGCATGACTGAGCGATGAGAACTAGAAACCAGACAACACTGAACCCCAATAGAGCCCCTACCATTCAGCTTCGTAATTAGCCAGAGTGAATTTGGGAAACAGATTAGGTTCCGCTATAACAAGCCCATGCTGAAAAAAACAGAGCACGGACAGCATTGCCAGGCACAATCGACAGAAGTGTTCACAAAAGTCACACAATAAAGCCGGAGCCATATCAGGGACCACTCAAGTTGACATTGCATACAAAATAAGCAGAAGACGATGCGGGACTTCCTCTTTACTCGCCAGGAAGAAGGGGAAATGACATAAAAGAGAAAAAGTGAAAAATATCCACATGCGTCACAGTGGCGTTTTGTCGGAAACCTGTCGGGTATTAGCATCACAAAAGCTCCTTTATATGGTTGTATGTGTAATAATTTGAATACCACCGCCGTGAAAGGAATTCTAGCCTACGCCGTTAAAAAAAAACAAACAAACAAACTGTCTGTCGCTACATATCACGTGGAAAACCCTTGATTTCTTTCTGTCATCTGATCTGTCCGAAACGCTTATCTATTAGTGATAATTTTAATGAAGAACAGTAACTATAAATATTGCTCCTGTTTTAGAGAACAGTGCGATAACATTCAACGTTGTCAGCGGTGCACACAGTAGCGTCCGCCGCTAGTGTGTCGCGTTAAGAGTGCATCCACTTGCTTGCTGTACTGATGAACTAGGCAAAACTTTTTAGCCTAAACAACAACAAATACCGTAAAGAAAATAGAAGGGAAAAACTGGCAGGAGCAGAAATTAAAGGGGAAGCCATCTGAAACAATTATCTGACTCTTACTCATGTGTCAAGGAAGGCATAAAATGCTTAACAACCGTGATGCTAGGGTTCTTGGGTTTGAAGGCTTTTCAACATCGATTTTTGACCGTATACGTTGGCAGAAGCCGTTATGCAGAGTGACAATGAAATCAAGGCACTGGTAGAGTCAATGGGATCCCCGGTGCTAGCTAACAGAAGACTTACCGCACCTGAAATGCTGAACATCGAAAATAATAAATAAAATAAGGCAAATAAAAGTAAGAGAAAGCGAGAAACAGCGGCTGTGTTCGCTATGAAATGTTTGGAGAGAACCAATGCACAGAGATTTCTCTTTGCAAAAGGCTTTTAGAGAGCACAACGTGCACTTCAGAAGAACCCATTTAAACTGAAGATCGGAGCTATCTTTTGACGGGGCCACCTGTGCGCGTAGACGTTTTCCATCCAATTGATCGTTGTAAATGACAGTGATAAGCATTACTGCAACATGCTGAGGACGCCAAGAAGAAATATCTAGTTATGGTTATTAAAGAAGCAGTGGAGCAGAGTTTGCACACGTTAGCACTATGGAGTTTTCGAATAGCAGCCCTTGCTGTCGTTGTCATTCGCTAAAGCTAGTTTTTAAGCCCTCTATCGTTGGACTTCTTATTTATTCAGAAGAACACAGCTTTATTTACTTTGCATTTATTTATTTATTTTTTCTTTTATTGTAAGTGCACGCGTCAACAGTGATATACTTTGCTCTCGTTTGAACTGCTGAAATCCGCTCTATATAGCTTAACGTCGTTTTTCCACGTCTGTGAGCAGCGGCATAATCATATGCCTCGAGAGAGAACAATCTATTTTCTCGCAAGCTGATAGGTGCGTGTGGTACGGGGAGTCATGTGCTGAATCTATCACGTCAGATGCAGATTTTTCGGTAAATTTATTGGCATTCTATGAAAAGAAGACGGCATGATGGCATGTCCAAAGAGCCCGTTCCTTCTTGTTTCTTTCGTTTTTTTTTTTTTTTTTCTTCTTCGTTTTTCTTGCTCTCCAAAAAGGTATGACGTCGCCACTACCATGATGAAAAACCGTCGAAAGAAAGGCACAATTCCTCTAAGCAGTTGACATCTGCTCCTGTGCAGGTTTGTGACCTGCTCCAACGTTTATGTACGTGTTGGTTTGGCGAAAATTAACACCCATACCGCCAGCGTTTGCGCAACAATACTGTTTTGTGCAAGGCGCCAATCAATATATAACCGAAAATACCTCACTGATACGCACTATGATCTAAATTTCATCAGACTTAATATACAGGGTGCCTAAAATAAAATAAGGCCAGTGCTTCGCACTTGGATGGAACCGCAGATATGGCGGTTTTCGTTTTAGAGACAGCAACAGCGTATTTCTTGTTTACTTGTTTATTGATCGTATATAATGGGGATTAATTTTATAACTTTTTAGTTACAAGCACTAGATTGAAAATGCTCATTAAGAAGTTGTGGCTGGTGACACGAGGCTACGAATTAATGCGCGCCGATTCTATACCGAAAATGCCGCGCGGCCTCTCTTTGTGACGCGATAAGAGCTTTCGACAGTTGCTCTCCCAGACGTGTGCTGCGCGTAAACAGATAACGCCGCACGCCTTTTATTCTTCCATCGACAGCCTTAAATGTCGACAGACAACTAATTTTTCTTGAAATTTTTTTCTCTTGAATGTTGATGGGCGGAAAATATAAATCATTCCATAAAAGTTTCGCCATGACTGGGCTGGCATTTTCTTCGTACATCAAGCGCGCCGTAATGCGTCTCCCGGCTTCTTCTCGCTCGCCTCACCCTGACGGAGAAGAATGGCAGTGACGTCACAAACGCTTTGGTACACTGTCCCCCCTTGACGGGATGTCATAGTATCGCAGTACTGGTTTTCACATCATTTTAACTCATTTGTAAGTTTCCAAATAATTTTGATGAACTGCTGTTTCCGATCAATAATTAAACCCATTGACTCTTTATGTTCATGAACCGGGCTACTTGCGCACCGTACTTGCGCTAGTTTGCAACGCGGATTCGTGCATTCCAGCCACCAGTAGCCATAAACCCACAGCATGAGCTCAGCGACATCATTTCCGTGCTGCGAGTACTAGTTACGCAGTTTCCGGTAGAATACGGCGGATCCCATTGAATAGCATTCGGCGAAGGAGAAAGTATTTTTGCAACTGCATTATGAAACAACTGCGGCGTTTCCAGCGGTGACGGTGATGTGTATCAATTAATTGTCCTGTCAGTGCAAATCAAACAGCTCATCCGCGAGTTGTCTGGGGACCTCTAAGATCTGGTCTGATGCTAACAACTGTGTTACACCTTGTTCTTGCCGGAGCACGGCATTCGTTGGTAAAAGTGGGCGCTGGGACACCTGCGATCGGGCGCTCTTTGAATTCCAAAGAGAGGGGCTTGGGCGACGTTTTCGGAAGACCGCAAGCATATTTTGTGGCAACCGATGAAAACCATGTCCTACTTGTGACACATTTTTCAACGGTTGTCTTCAATGACATATTTTAGACCTTGTATAGACGTCAGATAAGCCCTCCTACAAGAAACAGGGGTCCGTACAGCATTTCATATAGGAATGTTTGCACAATGCCAGATGATTTGATTTCCCAGCGGCGACTAGTGAGGAAGAGGAACAGCTCTATCCATCAGTTTTTGTTGTTTACCCTGGTATGATGGAAGTCCTTCTGAAGCGCTGTTCGTAAAGGTTGCGAAAAGGTTAAGATAGCGCTCGAAGCGAAATTGAGTTCGCAAAATAATTTACTGCTGTACCATGAGTAGCATCATCTGTTCGAAATATGTTTCGGTGGTCAAAACTATAATAGAGAAGTATGCTACCACCTGAAATCGACATACAAAGGCGTTTGCTGATTTCAAGCACACACTATCCATTGTTGGGATGCCATTGTCAGAAGGAACAGATGCGCATGTTGAGGAACTGACATTTTTGCATCTACGTGTACTGCTGCCGGAAGCATCTATTCCACATACACGAATGGGCCTCAAACCTGACCGACCCCTTGAGAAACTCGCTGTGTTCCAAGCAGCGAACACTGCCAAATCGATCGCTTGTATGATTGCAGCTTACGATGTCACTGACCGCGCGTACACATATACATATATACATAAATAGGTCATGCGCGATTATATATTCCGCTGACCAATGACAATCGCGAAAAGCTTCCGCTGGAGTGCAGTGTGTAGTGTAAGGTACGACCCTGTGCTTTTTGCGGTGCGTTAGTACACATACACACAGTGCCTAATAAACTACAGTGAAACCTCTCTATCTGTGACACCCCTGGTGCCTGTCTTGTGTGACCCACTTATGGAGGTGTCCCGGTTACGGTAAATGAAGAAAGAACCAGCTTTACAGAAACCATACTGATTTTATTTTTAACGCTCGTCTTGCAACGAAAAGAATGACGTTATCGTTTTCTGTGTACTCTGCAGTCTGACATGATGGAGGTGTGTATTAGTTAGCTTAGATCCGAGAACTACAATGTCCTGAGACAACTCGGGAAAGGTTTGAACGGCATACTGCTCTAGCACACGCAGAGCACCTTCAACTTCAACAAAGGACCTCTTTGGAGCTAGAGAATCATCGCTGTTTTCATCATCACTTGAAATTTCTTCATCTGTGATGCGTTCATTACTGTCCTGTGACTGGTCCCTCTCCTCTTCGTGAACAGTCACACACGCATCCAGCAGAGGGCTTTCACTGTCGTCGACCAGATCAAGCTTGCTTTGACAATATGCGTACTCAACTGTGTTTTCCTGTTCACTTGGCCCATAGTCTTCGTCATCATCGGTTACACCAAAACCACAACTGTGGAAGCACTTTCCGATAGTGTCGGCTCGAACGTCGTTCCATGCTTTTACGATCCATCCGATTGCATCAATGACTGTGACGCTCTTGAGGAACTCCGAGGCACTGCTGCACTGGTTTCAGTGAGCCACAAGCGACGACAGGAGCATTTTTCTGTAGCCAATTTTTGTAGCTTGGATCACTCCTTGGTCGAGTGGCTGAAGGATGCTTGTGAGGTTTGGTGGAAGAAACTTCACGCACTTCACGGGGGGAGGGAAAGGGGGGAAATGTAGGGGACGGAAATGTGAGACGTGTCCATTATGGGGAAAAAATATGATGTCCCACTTCCGAGATAGGGAGGTGTCCCACTTTCGGAAGAGCGGGTCGATGTATTCTGTATGGGGAAGTGCACGTTCTGGCTCATGCTGTCCCACTTAGGGGAGTGTCCCAGGTACAGAAGTGTCCCACATGGGAGGTTTCACTGTAGGTGGTCCACAGGCACCTCCAGGAAAAATAAACAGTTTAGACTCTCGTTCGTTGAATTTGTCTAAGCTGGTTGGTGTTATGAAGAAAAAAGTGGAAAATGTCTAAGCTGCTTGGTCCTTGGACGACGAAAGTCCAACTTAATTGTACTCTTCGACACCTCCAGGGCTTTCCTTTTGAAACGCATCTACTGGCTGCACTCGAGTCCTGTGGGCAAGCGTACATGTGGTGGTGGGAGTGTCCTTCCCTGTGTACTCGTTGTCGCACCTCCAGTAGTGTTGTGTCCGCATGACATTTGTAACTCGACGCCTTTCATCCTCACCTCATACCTGGATTCATGGGCAATGGGATAGGGCACCGCGTTACCTGCGGTGAAAGCAGGGGAAACACCAGCGTAGGAACACGCAGGGGAAGGAAGCAAGCGGCACAATATGTCAATCGAATAACAAAGCGTAAATATCACAGTAAGTAACACTTTATACACGAAGATAAACAACACTCTATAGATAATGAGAAAACTCTCGACTTTACAATTCGGCCCGTGCAATCAGCTGCGATCCCAGTTTGACGCAAGCTAGTGATCTTACCAGCCCCAACCGCAACCAGGACTCACCAATGTGACTAGACGGTTAGACTCTTACCAGTCGCTTGAACGCTTGCATTCGGTAATATAAATTGTGGACAATCCGGCACTCGTAGCGCAGTTTGTCGTCGCAGGAAAGACAACTCCAACTTTTCATGCACAAGAATTATGTCTTCCAAGTCGTGGGCACGCATGGTTGACGACTGGCTCGGTGCTGCTTCGATGCTTCAGCAGTTCCCGATGTCGGCCAAATTCGTAGCGGTCAATGCGGCTGTCGGCTAGGAGCGAAGACGCCTGCCTCCAGAACTGAGATACCGACTGCAACCTACGTTCCGTTTGGATTTCAGTGGCAGTCTCGTCTCTTCTGGATGCAAACTATGGGGTCGAAGATGATCTCTACCGAGGCTGACAATGCCGGCTGCAACCTACGTTCCGCTTAGATTTCGGTGGCTGCCTAATTCTATCTCTTGTTGTTGTTGTTATCCAACAGATATGGCGCATAGCCAAAAAGGCGATTGGCCAGGATCAAAAGATGGATCACAGGTGATCAACAGGCTAGGCGGCGGGTGGATGAGATATATAGATGAAGGTTTTCCAGTAAAGAGAGCACAAAGTATCCAGTGGAGGCGGCCCCAAACGACAAGACGTTCGCAACGCTCAGAGGAACACCAACATTTTGGCAGGCACGGGCGAGGTACCTCTGACGATAGACATTATAGCAGCCACATTCCAAAAGGAAATGCTCTAGTGACTCTGAGGTGGCGCAGTAGGAGCAGAAAGGGGAAGAGAGGAGGTGTACTCTACTCAGGTAACCATTGAGTCGGGGAACGCGACAGCGAAGGTGTGTAAGACAGATTTCACACCGACGAGAGGCAGCAAGGTCGTAACGCCATGGGAAGCGCAAATGGGA